>JASANA010005572.1:0-89281 GCA_030248095.1 Ptycholaimellus sp. GST1_10 | reverse complement strand
ATGGAATAGAAATCCCGCCTTGCCACTGCAGATTGCCTCCTACTCCGTCACTGCTACATAACAATTCGGAAGGCCTATGACTCAGGAGCTTTCCCAAGAGGCAGTCACCCCTGTTCTCCTCCAGCACCACCTGACACCTGGTACATTTTCCCCGTTTTTAGGGTGGTTAGGTCAACATTGAAGGCTAGAGCTGCTTAATTAGTTGTAAGAAGCCGTTTAGGTTCAATTTTAGCCTGGTGCAGTGATTGTAGTAGTGTAGGTAGGGTAACCTGAACAGTGAGGCTGTTGCCGAGTGCCCATATGGGGCTGGCGGGCGGAGTGGTGGTGGGTAGACTGTTCTGGGAGACGTTGGAGCCGAGGCCGGAATCTGAGGCTCCGGAGTCCGCGCCGCTCTCGGAGACAGAGCGTCTAGCGGCGGCCTCTCCCTCCTCTCCCCCGCCGCCGGGGCCCAGGGAGCCCGCCTTCGCCGTCGCGTCGTAGGAGATCCAGGCCAGCTGCGACGTCTTCATCTCCGGCTCCTCCCCCGCCTCTGCACACACCCCTCATTGTGAGAGCAGCCTTAGTGAAAGAGAAAGAGGGAACGGCGCCAGCGAGTGGTGTAGTTGCGGAGGTGTGAGGTGGCGTGGAGGAGACGTCGAGCATCCTGACCCTCTAGCCCGCAGCGTCGGCTCACCTCCGCCAGACCCTCATCAGAGTAGCCTATCAGCTCCTCCAGACTCTGTACCAGCACCAACTGAGCCTAGGCTAGGGGGAAGGGTAATGCAGGGGGCTGCCTTGAGCTGGTGCGAAAGATAGTGTAGGGCGGTAGGAGAAAGGTTGACGACAGCGAGCCATAGGGCGAGGGCGGTGTCGCTGCGTAGATGGGGATAGCGCCCTGTGAGGACGAGGACACGGCTGAAGTGCTTGATGAGTTTGGCCTGAAGGAAGAAAGAGGCTGAGTTGAGGGGATGGGTTGAATGGGTAGTTAGTGAACCTCTTGTCCCTGTATGTAGGACTCCATTTCAGGGGAGATGCCGGACTGTCGGTCGGTGATGAGGCGGTTGGTGGAGGCCTTGAGGATGTGCTGGATGGCCAGCAGATCCTCCCTCGCCGACTCTTCCTCCATCCCACCCTCTTTCATCCCGCCTCCTCCCTCCTTCCTTATCCTCCCAACATCCCTCGCCTTTTCGCTGCAATTCCCTCACTCTCAATTCTAAGCCAGTCATGCATCATAGATCATGGCGTCAGGGGGTTTGGGTAAAGGAAGCAAAGGCCAGTGCATGATTAGCATTCGTAAATACGGGCTGGTGGTAGGTAGAAATCTCCCATTTCATCTTCACTGCAGAATTGCTTGGCCATAAAATGGCTCGTTATGATGAAAAGAGCTTTGTCTCTTTTGCATCATGCGCCCTGCTCAGATGAGTAAGCTGACCTTGTTTATCCCCTCACGAGAATCAGTCAGAGCTGAGCCCGGAAATCATAGGGTCTAATTTTTGCCTTATTTGCCAGGCGAGCTAGATGAAAAGGTTTCTGCTTAACAATGCATGGGGAAAAAGGGGAAGTAGAAACGGTGGGACTGAGTCGCGCTTGTCATGATGTCATCGCCCCGCGCCCCCCTTCCGACTCCAATTTCACCTTCCCCTCCTCCTTTTCTACCTCCCTACCATCCCCTTCCTCCTTTCTTCCACACTCCCCAAGCAAAAGCAGAAGCAGAAAGGTGAAGGGGCAGGCTCATGAAGAGAAGGAATGGCCATGTGTGCTGGACACTAGAAGGCTGGAGAGAGAAGGAGCCGGGGGGAGGGGGCAGGGCAAGGCTGTCAGTAGCGCCTTCTGCCCTGCCCTCCCCCTGCCCCTTCCCCCGCAGCGACACAGCAGAGCCCTGTCTTGGCCGTCGCTGGCTGCCTCGGGTTCGCTTCCCTCCTTCCTTCCCCCTTCTCCCCTCCCCTCCCCACCCCCACTCCTCTCACGCCCTGCTCCCGCCGCGAACCTCCACTGCGCACTCACTCCGCCCGCCCGCATACGGTAATAGCCTGTGCCCTGCAGAGAAGAGTGGAGTGAGGAAGGAAGGCAAAGGTGGAGAGGAATAGGAGGACAGGGAAAGAGGAAGATGAGCACGAAGCAGCAGGAGGTGAAGAATCGGCGATTGCTGGAGGAGATCCAAGCACAGAAGCGGGATCTGATGATGAAGAATAAGAAGCCGCTGGGTGCCCCGCCTTCCAAAGCCCCCACCTCATCCACCCTCTCCAACATCATTCCGCCCAAGGCCACTGACATGGCCAAAACTGCTGAGGTTCATTCCAACACCAACATTAACCTCAACTAGGCTCTTATATAAAAAGAGTGTTGTGGGACATTGGTTTAGGCGCAAACGCAAGGAGCATGGCTGCCAACAAACTCTGGCTTCGGCAACGCGATCCTTCCCATTTTCCCCCGCATACCTCCTCCATCTTCAGCCGCCTCCTAGCATTTGCTCATCCGGTCTTGTGGTCGTTTCTTACCCTGTCCATTCCTTGCTCAAGCCATAAACAATATGTTTTTGTTGGGTTCGCTTTGGCCATCACTAGTGAAGTAAGCAAAGACACTGCATCACTGTGTAGAAGAGATACGCATTGCTCATTCTATTGGCAGTCCCAGAGCAGGATTTTGAACAGCGCGAATGCATCATGAACATAAACATAAACAGTAACTGGCAAAGAAAGGGAACAAATTTAAAACTCGCCTTGACAGTTGAGATTGCACCAAATGACAGCATGCACCGGAATTTGCCAATATTATGCAATATACGCAAATGCAATAAAGGCATAGTATGCAACGGGTAAAAAAAAGAAGGTGGACCTTTGGCCAGAAACAAATTTAGCTGAGAAAGGTAGGAAAACACGCTTCATATGCAGCCACAGCTTTTGACTAACAGGTCTGACAGCGTTTTTGTGACCTCAAATACGTGATATGGATTAAGGTTCCATTAATGAAGGATAGGTGGGAAACCTCTTCGTTGGGGCTGAGGAGAACGGTGACAGTGAGCGGTGCAAAGGCGGTGGGCGCACAGCAGGGCGTGAGGCCAAGACCAGGGCCCTTACGATCAGGTCCGCGTACACCGCCGCACCCTCCCCTACCTCTGCCATGAAGGATAGGTGGGAAACCTTTTCGTTGGGGCTGAGGAGAACGGTGACAGTGAGCGGTGCAAAGGCAGTGGGCGCACAGCAGGGCGTGAGGCCAAGACCAGGGCCCTTACGATCAGGTCCGCGTACACCGCCGCACCCTCCCCTACCTCTGCCATGAAGGATAGGTGGGAAACCTTTTCGTTGGGGCTGAGGAGAACGGTGACAGTGAGCGGTGCAAAGGCGGTGGGCGCACAGCAGGGCGTGAGGCCAAGACCAGGGCCCTTACGATCAGGTCCGCGTACACCGCCGCACCCTCCCCTACCTCTGCCATGAAGGATAGGTGGGAAACCTTTTCGTTGGGGCTGAGGAGAACGGTGACAGTGAGCGGTGCAAAGGCAGTGGGCGCACAGCAGGGCGTGAGGCCAAGACCAGGGCCCTTACGATCAGGTCCGCGTACACCGCCGCACCCTCCCCTACCTCTGCCATGAAGGATAGGTGGGAAACCTTTTCGTTGGGGCTGAGGAGAACGGTGACAGTGAGCGGTGCAAAGGCGGTGGGCGCACAGCAGGGCGTGAGGCCAAGACCAGGGCCCTTACGATCAGGTCCGCGTACACCGCCGCACCCTCCCCTACCTCTGCCATGAAGGATAGGTGGGAAACCTTTTCGTTGGGGCTGAGGAGAACGGTGACAGTGAGCGGTGCAAAGGCAGTGGGCGCACAGCAGGGCGTGAGGCCAAGACCAGGGCCCTTACGATCAGGTCCGCGTACACCGCCGCACCCTCCCCTACCTCTGCCATGAAGGATAGGTGGGAAACCTTTTCGTTGGGGCTGAGGAGAACGGTGACAGTGAGCGGTGCAAAGGCGGTGGGCGCACAGCAGGGCGTGAGGCCAAGACCAGGGCCCTTACGATCAGGTCCGCGTACACCGCCGCACCCTCCCCTACCTCTGCCATGAAGGATAGGTGGGAAACCTTTTCGTTGGGGCTGAGGAGAACGGTGACAGTGAGCGGTGCAAAGGCGGTGGGCGCACAGCAGGGCGTGAGGCCAAGACCAGGGCCCTTACGATCAGGTCCGCGTACACCGCCGCACCCTCCCCTACCTCTGCCATGAAGGATAGGTGGAAAACCTCTTCGTTGGGGCTGAGGAGAACGGTGACAGTGAGCGGTGCAAAGGCGGTGGGCGCACAGCAGGGCGTGAGGCCAAGACCAGGGCCCTTACGATCAGGTCCGCGTACACCGCCGCACCCTCCCCTACCTCTGCCATGAAGGATAGGTGGGAAACCTCTTCGTTGGGGCTGAGGAGAACGGTGACAGTGAGCGGTGCAAAGGCGGTGGGCGCACAGCAGGGCGTGAGGCCAAGACCAGGGCCCTTACGATCAGGTCCGCGTACACCGCCGCACCCTCCCCTACCTCTGCCATGAAGGATAGGTGGGAAACCTCTTCGTTGGGGCTGAGGAGAACGGTGACAGTGAGCGGTGCAAAGGCGGTGGGCGCACAGCAGGGCGTGAGGCCAAGACCAGGGCCCTTACGATCAGGTCCGCGTACACCGCCGCACCCTCCCCTACCTCTGCCATGAAGGATAGGTGGGAAACCTTTTCGTTGGGGCTGAGGAGAACGGTGACAGTGAGCGGTGCAAAGGCAGTGGGCGCACAGCAGGGCGTGAGGCCAAGACCAGGGCCCTTACGATCAGGTCCGCGTACACCGCCGCACCCTCCCCTACCTCTGCCATGAAGGATAGGTGGGAAACCTCTTCGTTGGGGCTGAGGAGAACGGTGACAGTGAGCGGTGCAAAGGCGGTGGGCGCACAGCAGGGCGTGAGGCCAAGACCAGGGCCCTTACGATCAGGTCCGCGTACACCGCCGCACCCTCCCCTACCTCTGCCATGAAGGATAGGTGGGAAACCTTTTCGTTGGGGCTGAGGAGAACGGTGACAGTGAGCGGTGCAAAGGCAGTGGGCGCACAGCAGGGCGTGAGGCCAAGACCAGGGCCCTTACGATCAGGTCCGCGTACACCGCCGCACCCTCCCCTCTGCCATGAAGGATAGGGGGGGACCTCTTCGTTGGGGCTGAGGAGAACGGTGACAGTGAGCGGTGCAAAGGCGGTGGGCGCACAGCAGGGCGTGAGGCCAAGACCAGGGCCCTTACGATCAGGTCCGCGTACACCGCCGCACCCTCCCCTACCTCTGCCATGAAGGATAGGTGGGAAACCTCTTCGTTGGGGCTGAGGAGAACGGTGACAGTGAGCGGTGCAAAGGCGGTGGGCGCACAGCAGGGCGTGAGGCCAAGACCAGGGCCCTTACGATCAGGTCCGCGTACACCGCCGCACCCTCCCCTACCTCTGCCATGAAGGATAGGTGGGAAACCTCTTCGTTGGGGCTGAGGAGAACGGTGACAGTGAGCGGTGCAAAGGCGGTGGGCGCACAGCAGGGCGTGAGGCCAAGACCAGGGCCCTTACGATCAGGTCCGCGTACACCGCCGCACCCTCCCCTACCTCTGCCATGAAGGATAGGTGGGAAACCTCTTCGTTGGGGCTGAGGAGAACGGTGACAGTGAGCGGTGCAAAGGCGGTGGGCGCACAGCAGGGCGTGAGGCCAAGACCAGGGCCCTTACGATCAGGTCCGCGTACACCGCCGCACCCTCCCCTACCTCTGCCATGAAGGATAGGTGGGAAACCTCTTCGTTGGGGCTGAGGAGAACGGTGACAGTGAGCGGTGCAAAGGCGGTGGGCGCACAGCAGGGCGTGAGGCCAAGACCAGGGCCCTTACGATCAGGTCCGCGTACACCGCCGCACCCTCCCCTACCTCTGCCATGAAGGATAGGTGGGAAACCTCTTCGTTGGGGCTGAGGAGAACGGTGACAGTGAGCGGTGCAAAGGCGGTGGGCGCACAGCAGGGCGTGAGGCCAAGACCAGGGCCCTTACGTCGCATCAGATCGGCGTAAACCGCTGCACCCTCCCCTACCTCTGCCCCCAGACTCCCGAACTCTCCGCACCTCAAGCCACTCATCTCATTGGCTAAGAAGGGTGGACTGAGAGAGGGGAGGGTAGGGAACCTGCCGAGGCAGTAGTGGGTCTGGAAGGAGGCGGGGGCCAACACCCAATGTTCCCACTCCAACTCCGCGAAGCTTACCGACAACTGCAATTGGCTGGCTGCTATGGTGGGAGGAGGTGAATGGGGAGTAGGTGAAAGGGGAGTAGGTGAAAGGGGAAAGGAGGCACCTGACGTCGGCAGCAGGGAAGTAGGTTCTCCTGGACATGGTTGGAGGTGGTGTTGAGATGAGCAGCGTCCCATTGGGCCTCGCAGTCGATGATAAGGTCAGCACCAGGGCGAGGCCTTCTTCGCTCCTGCCCGCCCGTCAGAGCTCGCTTCTGAGTCCCACTCCCTCCGCCCTCTTCCAGCACCAGACTCAGACGCATCCCTTTCCACGCCTCTTCTTCAATACTCCCCTCATTCTCCTCTCATTCTTTACATTCTTTTTAGTTTGGCTTTATACAATTCAATTTAAAATCGCTATTTCATTTGAAATTCGCTGACACCGGATGGACAAAAACTAACATTTTTTTCTCTCTCGAATGTATCGAGTATATAAGCAAAAGTAAGGTGTATTTATAAGCGATACACTCAGTTTTAAAGAGAATTGTTATTTTTGGTTTGTAAATGGTTCCAGATTCGCTGTTTGCTTTTAATAAGTATTTCTAAGCCTGGAGGAATTGAAACCTGGTATAGAAGGACTGGCGTGAATGGCGAGCCGTAGTCGACTAGAGGAGTGGGATTGTAGAAAGCGGGTGAGGTTGACGAAGACGCGGCCTTGCTGGAGGTTGAAGGGGAAGGCCTCCTGGAGTGAGCGTCTTCCAGTGGAGTGCTCCACATTCAGCTCATGCCCCTCCCATAGACTCTGTCCCAGTTCCAATGTAGCACCCAAAATTGCATCCGACCGCAACCGTGTCGCGAAAACATCTGCAATTGCTGGCCATTAGGCCAAGCATTTAAGATGCGTTTTTTGTAGGAGCAAAAATTCCCTAAAGAGGGATGAACATGGAAATCTTTAGCCCCCCCCCCTTTATGACTGAAAATTAATTTTCAAAGCTTTTTATGCAGAAATGGCCTCGTAACAGCTCAAAACAAAAAGGGAGGTCAAAAATTGGGCTGACACCATGGAGGTGTATTTAGTATTATTATAATGGAGGGAATGCTCTTTAACATTGGGACGGGGGCCAGAACTTTAATTAGAAAAAGTTATAACACAGGGGCCGAAAATGCCTTTTTGTTAACATCTGTCGTGGGGCGTAGGAAGCACGTAGGAAGATGTTCTTGGGCTTAAAAAAATGCACAGACCTTGATTTGTTCAGAGCAATTATCAGTTTTTATTACTTTATGGACATTTTTCAAGTTATTCACTGAAAACTGGGGGTGCATTTAAAGTTTTCGGATCTTATGTCCTATCAGCAAACCAGGCGCACAATGTTTCATCTTTAGATATACTTAACCGCTAATTAACCACTCTTTTACTGTTACTGAAATCTACCCAGTTGGCCCATGTTACCAAGATTAGTTGGGCTCAGTCGATTTTGTTACTAATACAGTGCATTAATTACTGTTCAGGATTAATACACAGTAGCATATAGAGCGATTCCTCGACCTGTAGTTAAATGGTCAGATCTTTCTCGAAGCTGACACCTAGCTCCCCCCCCATGGCGATGCCCCCCCCATGAAGGTTCTCCCCCCCCCCAAGATTTTACCTACCACACATACCCTGCGCTAACTCGTCCCCTAGTTGATATGGCTTTGGTGAATTGTAGGTGAAATTAGGTGAAAATAGGTGAAATTAAGTCTTGGGGGGGGAAACTTGTCGTCGAAATCGACGACTAGTTTCCCCCCCCCCAAGAGTTTTGACGCCTAGTTCCCTCCCCCCAAGACACAAATTTCCCTGTTTAGACTGCCGTATCAACTAGGGGACGCATTAGCGCAGGGTGTGTGGATATAGGTGAAAATCTTGGGGGGACTTTCATGGGGGGGGGGAAACTTTCATGGGGGGGTAAATTTTCATGGGGGGGGGGAACATTCAAAAAATCCTTGGGGGGGGGGGTCATAGCTATGGGGGGAAACTAGGTGTCAGCCAAAAATTGCAGTGACAAAATGCTATTTTCTTATGTATTTTCAATAAAAGTCATCCATACACTACACTCATCCGTACACCTGTCGTTGAAAATTTATTTCTCCAGCCCACTAAAAGCTAGAGAGCTAAAATTTTAAAACAAAGTACCCCCAAATTTGCTTAATAAGTGTGCATATTTAGAGCATTTTTTATTGAGCAGAACTTGATAAATAGTCATTTTAGTAAAAGCACTCAAAAATTAAAACCCCTACTCGCGAAAAAAATTTTGACTAAGTTTCCAGCATCATTTCGCGGGCCCACCGAATGCTTTTGAGCTAGAAATTTAACACAAATTAGATCTAGGGGTCATTAACTTGTGCAGAAATTTTTGCCGCTCTAGGTGTTTTCTATGGTGAGAAATTGCTCTTGAAGTAAAATGACCAATTTCCTAATTTCCTTTGTTTCATATAATCAGGGGACAGAGCAGGCCCTTAATCATAGGAATGGGGGAAAATGTCATTTTACTTCAAGAGTTATTTCTCACCATAGAAAACACCTAGAGCGCCAAAAATTTCTGCACAAGTTAATGACCTAATTTGTGTTAAATTTCTAGCTCAAAAGCTTTCAATGGGCCTGAGAAGTGATGCTGGAAACTTGGTCAAAATTTTCTCTTCGCGAGTAGGCGTTTTGGTTTTTGAGTGCCTTTACTAAAATGACTATTTCTCAAGTTCTGTTCAATAAACAAGGTATTCTCGGCTGTTGCCAAGATGCGCGGCCTGTTAGCAAGTAATAAGCTCATGCTTCGTTGCTAAATTTTCCAAATGCTATGCCTTCTAAGCCAATGATACGGCTGACCATAATAACCAGTGAATGTATGCTTGTTCAAATTTTTTTTCAAAATTTATGATTGTTTAAATTATTGAAACATCAAGATTTAAGGTTTTTGGCCATACATCGACATATAATAAATATTCTTCACAAATTCTTTTTAACAGCTTCAAGATACCGCCTCAACAAACGTACCTGCCAAAATTGAGCTGATTTTATTGAAAAACCAGCGATTAATGGATGTTCGAATTTTTGCGCGGCCGAAGGCCGCCTGCCGCGGAGGGCAGGGCAGTCAGAGCTCCGTAGGCCGGAGGGCATGGGTGCGGAGGCCACGGAGCGTAGCCTAGCATGCGAAGCATGCTAGGCGAAGCGTAGGGGCCGTAGCACCCGTGCCCGGAGGCCGGAGGAGCTCTGGCGCCCTGCCCGAAGCGGCGGGCGGCCAAGGCCAGCTTAACCAGTTACCTCATTTTTGCGTCCGTCTTTCCGCATATATATATATATATGTGTGTGTCCGAGGCCCATACTCCTCGGTTTTTCAACGAAATTGGCTTATTTTTTGCATGAAGGTCCGTCTAGGCGGTGCCTCGGGACCATTTTTGGCGCTTGGCGTAATTTTTTGAATTTCGCCCAAAACTCAATTTTTTGATGTTTCAAAATACGAAAAATCATAAATCACTGGTTTTTCAATGAAATTTGCTGAATTTTTGCAGGTACTTCCGGCAAAGTAATATCTTGAAGCTGGCAAAAGGAATTTTTGAAATATTTGTTATTTATCGATTTATTGTCAAAACCCAAAATCTTGATGTTTCGAAAATTTGAACATGCATAAGTCTTTGGTTTTTCAATGAAATTAGCTGATTTGTGGAATGTACGTCCGAAATAGTAATGTCTTGAAGCTGGTGAGAGAAATATTTGAAATTTTTAGCATTGCTCTATTTATGGTCAAAAACCAAAAATCTTGATGTTTCAAAAATTTGAACATGTATAATTCATGGTTTTTCATTGAGATAAGTTGAATTTTGCCATGAATTTTCATCTAGGTGGTGTCTTGAGGTGAGGCCGCGCATCTTGGCAACAGCCGAGAACACCTTGTTGAAACATCAATATTTTGGATTTTTGCCCATAAATAAATAAATAATAAATGTTCTAAAAATTCTTTTTCTTAACTTCAAGATGTCATCAAAACAGACGTACATGCCAAAATTCAACTGATTTCATTGAAAGACACTGGATTTATGAATGTTTGAATTTTTGAAACATCAAGATTTTAGTTTTTTATTCATAAATCGGGAAATAATCAATATTTTAAAAATTCCTTTTGCCAGTTTCTAGAAATCACCACGACGGACGTTCCTGCCAAAAATCAGCTGATTTCATTGAAAACCCAGCGATTTATGATTTTTGGTACTTTGAAACATCAAAATTTTAGATTTTGTGCGAAAAACGCAACATTACGTCAAGCGCAAAAAATAGCCTGGAGATACCACCCAGGCGGACCATCCTGCAAAATTTCAGCCAATTTCGTTCAGAAACCGCAGAGACCCGGCCCCGGAAAAACATATATATATATATATGCGGACAGACGGACGCAAAAATGGGGTAACTGCTTAAGCTGGCCTTGGCCGCCCGCCGCTGACTGCCCTGCCCTCCGCGGCAGGCGGCCTGCGGCAATCTAACAAAATCCACTGTGTCCTTTGTTTGATTAAAAATTTTGTTTTGCGCGGAGAATTTGGCGATAATCTTATCACTTTGCAAAAACTCGATTTTGCATTTTTTTCATAAAAATTGACAATTTCTCCAAATTTTTGTAACAATTACGCTCATGTAACTTATCGTTAATCGTTATTTTTAATAAAATTTAGGTGTATGAAAAATTGAATTTAAGGATAAACCCAAAAATGGCCAATGTTAAGGAAAATTTTGGATTTGTCCCCATATATTGCATTATTTTTCAAGGATTAATTTGAAGAAGCATTATTTTTGGCTCATGTTCAGAATCATCAATGTGGGAATTTTGGTATTTGGGTGAGGGATAGTGGTCACCAAATCTGATGACCATGGTCCCCAAATGCAAAATATACTGTTTTTGTTTGTATATTGGGAGGAGCAGAAAGTTCCTTAGTGCCCAAATTTTACCTAGCAAATCTGGCCTAGGTTATATTATAGGCCATATCTGGAAGCTATCTAAAAAGATTTTTTGGGCTTATCCTTAAATGAAATTTTGCCTACCTTTACTACCTTTTATGAGAAACCGAAAATGATAGTTTCATGGGCGTAGCATAATTGTTATAAAAATTTTGAGAAAAAGCCTATATTTGACAATAGTTGCAAAATCGAATTTTCGCAAATTGATAATAATATCGCCGTTTTCTCTGCACATGTTATTGGAGTAAATCAAAGGAGTGCATGAAACGCAAATTTTGCCATATTTTCGACTTTCCTTTACGTTTTGGCCTCTTGTGGGCCCATTTCTGCATATTTTTCGCCAAAATTGGTAGAGTTACATAAAAAATTATGGAGATTCAGAATCTGCTCTAAAAAGGGAGTAAAAATTAATGTTCACCCAATTCTTGCCCCTTTTCTAAAATGCCTCTTAAACATATAATGGTTTTTGCAAGACTTTATGGGCAAAGCGAAATATATTGGTTTAAACGACTGTGTGGATGGTTGGTAACATTGTGAGTTGGGGTGTAGAGTAAGGTTGTAGACGGGTGGCGGGGCGGGGAGACTGAGGTGCTGTTGATTGGAGGTTGGAGCGTGTGAGGAGTTGAGGTTTGGCGGTTGGCTGAGACCGAAGCGGGCTAGCAGGCGAGAGCTTAACTGGGAGACGTGCAACCGGTCCAACATTTCCACCTCCTCAAATTTCCGCCGCAATGAACGTTCAAGATTGAACTGGTGAATAGAAAGGGCAGGCTTGCCTCTGGGGTGGGGAAGGCCTCCTCGTAGCTGAGATGACGCGTAGGTCGGGAAGAGCAGCCGCCCTGCACCAGTGCAGGCAAAGCAATCACCATCAGCAGACAGCAGCTCATGGTGCTATGTCTTTCTTTCTCTGTCAGACAACAACTTTTAGAGCAGGAGAGGGAGTGAGGGAGATTTAAGAATGGGGACGGCTGTGGGGGTGTAGTGTGGCTGTGTCGTCAGAGACTACGGCAGTGTTGCGCATGCCTTGAAGGCTGCTGCTACACACACCCACGCAGGCTGTTGGATGAAAGGGGCGGCAGGGAGGGGCTGAGGGTGTGGCTGGGCCAAAGCGGCCGCAGACAGAGCGACCTTCAAAGCGCCTTTGATCAGGCCAGAGGGAGAGGCAGCCAACTACTGCTGCTGCTGAGTCAGCTGCAGGGAGCGTCGTAAGTGGAAAAAGTGGGGGGCGACTGCGGCGAAAGAAAAAGGAGAGGGCTGGGCACAAACAGGCGTTTTTCCTGGCCCCGCGCCCAATTGGCTGCCGTGGTCGCAAAAACTCCCTCCGCTGCGAGGAGGACGGGAAAAAGCCTGCGCTCCAAATCACTCCCCTACGACAAGCGGGAGGACGGGCGGAGGTTGGCTGGCAGGCTCCCGCTCTTTCCCGCCTACTCCCGTATTACACCCGGGTGCGGCCGGGCCCTCGGAGTAGGGCGGGGCAAAAAGCAACTGAATGGAGGATAGCTGGAGGCTCTAGCCTTGCCACAGACGGCGGGAGACCATTTATCAGTCTGCCAAGCCCGTCTTGCTTGTCTGCACTCCCCAAGCCCGTCTTGTCTGCACTCCCCTAAGCCCCCACCCCCACTTCCAGTCTCATTCCCAACCTCCATCTTTCTCAAATGTCACCCAGCCTAACTACTCTGGCCCCATCCTTCGCCTTGCGGCAGTTGACGCATGCTGACTCAGCCCATTTTGCTTATTGCGTCACAAGAAGTGAAAGTCGTTAAAAATGAAGAGGCAGGAAATACTTTGGTTCTCATAAACTGAGTCACGCACCTAACTTTATTCATAGGATTTGCTCGTATGCATAAGATTCATTGACTCATCATTACTGTGCTCATTCGAGTGTTTGCTTTAACTTGCCCCGTGAGCAAATCAAAAATGTTTTTATTTTACCGTTTTTTCTCTGAAGCTTGTAATAATTGGCGTTAAATAATAATTTAGGGTCCATATGAGAAGAGGAGGACGGTGCGACGAAGTCATTTTTTGTACCCATGGTTGTAGCCGTAGCCGTGGGGGTAGCTGTTAACGCTGAAAAAGGGTATAGAAACTGTGGGTGAAATGTAGGAGGAAAAAGTGTAACCTTCCGCCGTAACCTTGTTCGTAGCCATAGCTGGGGAAGTACTGGGGGTAGCCGGGGTAGTACTCCTTCCCGTAACCGCCATAGCCGCCGTGGTCCCCATAGCCGCCGTAGCCGCCATAACCACCATATCCGCCATAGCCCCCGTAGCCGCCAAAGCCGTAACCGCCAGGGAAACCGAAACTAGGGAACTTGGAATGGGGGCCGTAGCCGTAGTAACTTCAATCCTGGATCATAGGAAAGGGATTTGATGGGCGGAAAAAGAGATACCCGTGACCATTGCTATAGCTTTTGCTGTAGCTTTTGCTGTAGCTGGGACTGTAGCTGCTGCTGCTGCTGCTGCTGTAGCTCTTGCTCCTGTAGTAGCCGTCGTTGGCCTTCTTCTGGACGTGAGCCGGCGCTGACAGTACCGTGGCTGCCATCCCTGTAAATCAACAGCATCCACTTATCCTTTATCTCCCCTCCGCACGCTAACAGCTACCGATCAAGAGCAGAATCGGACACCACATGGCTTCTTTTCCGCTACTTAGCACTGCATAAATGATTGAGAACAGCTTTGCTGCATATTACCCACCTCGTCACTGCATCGTCTACGCCCTGTTTTGTCTAGTCTCCCTTTCATTGCCCCTCACATCGAGCTAAGGTGTTGGAAAACGACCTAGAGAAATATTTAGAAGCAGCTTTTTGTACGAAATGACAGTTGCTAGATCAATACTAGCTAGAAAAAGGAGCTACATTATTCAATTTCATTTTGTCTCACATATCCATGTTTTCGAAGGACTTTCAATGACCTAGAGAAATATTTAGAAGCAACTTTTTGTACGAAATGATAGTTGCTAGATCAATACTAGCTAGAAAAAGGAGCTACATTATTCAATTTCATTTTGTTTCACATATCCATGTTTTCGAAGGACTTTCAATGACCTAGAGAAATATTTAGAAGCAACTTTTTGTACGAAATGATAGTTGCTAGATCAATGCTAGCTAGAAAAATGAGCTACATTATTTAAATTCATTTTGTTTCACATATCCATGTTTTCGAAGGACTTTCAATGACCTAGAGAAATATTCAGAAGCAACTTCTTGTACAAAATGATAGTTGCTAGATCAATGTTAGCTAGAAAAAGGAGCTACATTATTCAAATTCATTTTGTTTCATATATCCATGTTTTCGTAGGTCTTTCAATGACCTAGAGAAATATTTAGAAGCAACTTTTTGTACGAAATGATAGTTGCTAGATCAATGCTAGCTAGAAAAAGGAGCTACTTTATTCAAATTCATTTTGTTTCACATATCCATGTTTTCCAAGGACTTTCAATGACCTAGAGAAATATTTAGAAGCAACTTTTTGTACGAAATGATAGTTGCTAGATCAATACTAGCTAGAAAAAGGAGCTACATTATTCAATTTCATTTTGTTTCACATATCCATGTTTTCGAAGGACTTTCAATGACCTAGAGAAATATTTAGAAGCAACTTTTTGTACGAAATGATAGTTGCTAGATCAATGCTAGCTAGAAAAAGGAGCTACATTATTTAAATTCATTTTGTTTCACATATCCATGTTTTCGAAGGACTTTCAATGACCTAGAGAAATATTCAGAAGCAACTTCTTGTACAAAATGATAGTTGCTAGATCAATACTAGCTAGAAAAAGGAGCTACATTATTCAAATTCATTTTGTTTCATATATCCATGTTTTCGAAGGACTTTCAATGATCTAGAGAAATATTTAGAAGCAACTTTTTGTACGAAATGATAGTTGCTAGATCAATGCTAGCTTGAAAAAGGAGCTACATTATTCAATTTCATTTTGTTTCACATATCCATATTCTCGAAGGACTTTCAAAGACCTAGAGAAATATTCAGAAGCAACTTTTTGTACGAAATGAGTTGCTTGATCAATGTTAGCTAGAAAAAGGAGCTACATTATTTAATTTAATTTTGTTTCACATATCCATATTTTCGAAGGACTTTCAATGACCTAGAGAAATATTTAGAAGCAACTTTTTGTACGAAATGATAGTTGCTAGATCAATGCTAGCTAGAAAAAGGATCTACATAATTTAATTTAATTTTGTTTCACATATCCATGTTTTCGAAGGACTTTCAATGACCTAGAGAAATATTTAGAAGCAACTTTGTGTACGAAATGATAGTTGCTAGATCAATGCTAGCTAGAAAAAGGAGCTACAACGGATTTGGACAAATTTTTTTCCCTGAAAGCTAATTAAATTTTAGGTACATCTGGATGGGAGGAACTGTTATCGGAGCAATTGAAACATTACTTTTTTGGGTAGAAAGTTTGAAAAATGGGGTATACTGGAAAAGGGCGAATTTTTAACGGATTTGGACAAACTTTTTTTCATGAAAATTATTTTTTTCTGAAATGCAAGAAAATTATAAATAACAATAATGGGCACTGAAAGCAGCTAAGTTGCTGGGAAGTTCTGGGGTTTGAAGCTCCGCGCTATATACTTTGTTGAAATATCAAGATTTATCCATAAATCGGGAAATAACAAATATTTAGTAAATTCCTTATAGCAGCTTCAAGATACCACCCAAACAGACCTCAACGCCAAAAATCAGCTGATTTCATTGAAAACCTGGATTTATGCTTAATCGAATTTATGAAATATTAAAAATTTAGGTTTTTGCCCAAAAATCGGAAAAAATAAATATTCCGTAAATTCCTGTTAACAGCTTCCAGATTTTTTATTTTTATTTTATTTTTATTTATTTCTAATTTTCTAACACGTGTCCCATCAAGAGACGTATGGTACAAAGTACACAAAATGCACTAAGTAATACACATATAATAAAATAAGATGTCCTATTAAGATTAAAATTAAAGTATTGAGTCCTGTTTAGTTTTTGTTGCCTATTGCATTAGGTGATGATTTTTGCTTCCAGTAGATTATTGCATTTTACCAAAATTGTTTATTACAGCCCATGGAAATGATACCACCTTCATTAGCAAAGGAGTTTCATAACAAGTGTGGTTATAAAGAATGCATAATTTCTTGCTAACTAATGTGGCAAAGTCTTCCTTTGTGTCTTTCTCACCCTTACTGAAAATGAATAAAGATAGCTGGCTCGCGTCGGTGCCTGAAATCTCTGTCAGTATCTTTTGGAATTGCAGTGTATATAGGCTGGGGTTTTCAAGGATTGCTTCTACTAAGCGCATGTTAGATCTCATATGCTTTACAAGGACTGCCATTATTTTCACATCTGTTATAAAGTTCCTTTTTCTCTCGACATCGGGGCCCATGTTACACATGTTTAGCACTAGTAGATTGGTGACCTCTTCCCCTTCAAGCTGATCAGTGATTTTGCGCTGTGTTTTTCCTGGGACAAAAGGCTGGGCGTTGATGTTCAGTTTTTGCATGGTAGCTATGTTCTTCTTTTGATTGGTCTGATCTTTTCTTTTTTGTTTCAAGGTATTTTGATAAATTGGCATGTCGAATATTGGTGTTATTATGGATGGGTGTTCTTTTTTTATTTTCAATGATTTGAGGTTATCGTGGCTGGCTACATTAGGCATGTTGTTGTGCAGTATTGCTGTCTTTGGCTGGAAATGCTGCGGGGGGTTGTTTGCTTTCTTTTTTCCTTTTATAGTTGTAAATGTCATATTTGATCCAGGAGATGTTTATGTTCATGAGGTATCGAATCCAAGTGCTGTCATTTGTCATTATTGCGCTCAATGAATATTATTGCTATCTGTGAATATTATTGTTTTCTGAATATTATTGCTTTCTGTGAATATTATTGCTTTCTTTGTGAATCTAGACAGATATCATCATGTCAAACGTAAATGCCATAAATCAGCTGATTATAGGCAATGTGGAATCAAAATAATGTGGATTCAAAATATGTGCCAACGATTTTCACACCTCTCATTAAGTCTGTCTAGACAATTCAGTAGTTCATATGAGGCTTTGGGTCGTCGTTGTTCACAGATTTGCTTGTGATCACTTTGGCCTTTTTTGCTCTTGAATTCAAATGCTATTTTGTTTTTGCTAAAAATGTATTAAAAATTAGGATATGGCAGAAATTGAAAAGGATTAATTTTGGCGCCCAACCGATAGTGGAACGATAAATGAGAAGGATTTTATGCGGTGGGTCTATTGAGAAGGGAATATGAGTGGTAAATGAAGTGGTAGTGTGGTTGATGGGGGAATGAGGGGTTAGGTGGGCGGGGTTGTGGGGCGGAGGCGAACAACAAGAGGGGCCTTCGCCTTCGCTTCGCGACATGTGGCAAATTGGCAATTCCACGGCGGATCTTCTTCACCAATTGCTTCTGGGACCTCCGCCGCTCTCCTTCCCTATCACGAGCACTTGATAGATTCCCTCCCTCCCCCCTCAGCCTCCCTCGCCACCCCCACCCCCGCCTACTCCTTGATAGGCACACGGATAATCCCCCGATCCCTTCGTCTCCTTCCTCTCCGCCTGGGAATCCCCTGTGGGACGGGCGGGAGGCTAGCCTTCGTCTCCTCCTCCGTCCGTCCCTCCTCACCAGCCACCGCCCTTTTTCCCCTCCGACCCAACACAATTCCTTCCACCACCGTATGCACCAACCCCATTCCATCCATCTATGCTGGCCAGAGTTTGGCCTTGCTCTGGTGGCCTGGTGTAGTGTGTTTGCAGTGCAGCATGTGCTTGGTTTGGTGGGGGGTGCAGAGAGATTGAGCTGGTGTCCTGGAGAGAGAGAGAGAAGGGGCGAGAGAGAAAGAGGTGGCGATCTCTGGAAGGAACCTTGTTTGCACTCCAGCACGAAGCGAGGGACACTGCCACACTGCTGGATTCCCTCCCTCCCTCCCTCCTTGATGAGGCGCGGGAGAAAGAAGCTCTGTGCCAGGCTGAACACTGAGAGGACAGGGCATCATGTACGCAAACACCGACCCTTCTGCTCTCCTCTCACTCCCAGCCAAGCACACACAACGGCCCCATTTTTAGCCACCTCTCAGCAGTTGCCAGTGTGAGAAGCATTGACCTCTTCTCTTGGAAAGAAGAAGCAGTTGCGGTGGCTAGAAAGGGGCGAAGGGTGTGTGTGAAAGGGGAAGCGGGCAGTGGTTTGAGGCGGCGTCAAGTGGACCTCCTGGTGATGAGGGGCAGAGAGGGGGCAATAAGCAGAGGGCTCCATCTGTGGCGGCCTTTTGGGGTGGAGGGCAGAGGGAGATGATTAGGCATGTTGCTGAGGGTGGAGAGAGGGAGGGGAGGAGAGCGGACAACAAAGAGGCCAGCAAGGGCAAGGAAGGCAATATATGCGGGGTCTTGGGGAAGGATGGAAGTGGACGGCGAGGCGGGGCAGAAATTGAGTTTCTGTCTCTGCCGGGGGGCCGGGGATCATAGCTTAGCTTCTCGACACATCACACCACGCTAATCCTATCCACCAGCCTACAGCTAGCCGATATTGCTCTCACCTTCTCCTATTATCCATTTTGCATTAGCCTCTCACTCTCACCCCCACATCATCCCACCTTGTCCCAGAGAGCAGGCAACGAACGGCTAAAGGGTGGCTGGCGGATGTGTGCAAAGGCGAAAAGGCCAGTGGCCTCATAAGCGGAAGCAGGGAGAGACTGGCCTTTGGGGGAAGGGAGGGGAAAGAAGGGAAATGGAGGGAAGGTGGTTAGCGGAGACTGGGGAAAGGAGACAGCAAAGTTGGAAAGGCGGAGGAGGAAAGCTGAAACGGTAATTGGCTTTGTGGCCTCATATTCGCTCTCTCCTCCATCCCCTTCCCTCCCTCCCCCCTTCTGCCCTTTGCTCTTCCCCCTTCCACCTCGAAAGGGCGCCACCCTCTGGCAGAGCTACTGACCAATCAGCGCACGGCCAGTCTTTCCATACACCCATCCTTCCCCCATCCCCCAACCCTACCTCTCTCCTTCACCACTTACACCCATTCTCAGCCCAAGGCCCACCCCTTCGCATTCTGCACAGCAGCTCATAGCTTTGGACTTCTGCGGCCGGGAAAGCAGTCTGCCACTTCAGTTCCATCATCATGTCTGACCCAGCCAACCTCACCACTCGAGACTCCTCATTTGGTCAGCATTTTTGTCTACATTCCTGCAGTCATAAGACCAGTCACTCATCGATTTGCTCTTTTGCTTTTTGCCGAAAAGCAGCGCTGCCGAAATTTTACCAATCCAGCTGGAAGATTTGATTGGTCTAAAATAACTCGCCTTATTTCGCGTTTTTTTCGCAACAAAACTAATGAGGTAAGGTTGAAACGTGATAAGAGGGAGTTTGAAGGACAGGTAGTTTGATAGAGATAGGTGGCGTACAGTAGGCAGTAAGTAATGTGGAATGGTGACGGGGTTTGAGGGGCAGGTGATGATTTCCTCTGCCGGTCACGCACTCTGGCTGCCTGAACCGGCAAACACCTATTATCTCCAGCCACCCCATCCATCCCATCCTCCTCAGCCCCTGTTTCAGGAGTCAATCCCCCTTTCCATCCCTCTCTCACCCACCTTTACATGACACGCGATTTGCTCCTCCCACCCCGTTAGACCTCCCCATCTCTTTATCCTTTCCAAAGGCCATTCGAGTAGGCTCTTGTGCCAGCGGCAAGCCGCAGCTCAGTCACTTTCAGCTTCTCCCCCCTTAAGCCGGCTAAGGGGTAGGGGCAAGGGAGGGTTGAAGAGTGAGGGGGGCAAAAGAGAGGGTAGAAGAGAGGGTAGAAGAGGGGGTAGAAGAGGGGGGAGGCAGAGAGAAGGGCGACCGCCTGTGGCTCTGGCAAATGACTCTATCTGCTCACTCGCGCCCTTTGATAATCACTTCCCTGCCTCCTCCCCGCTTAGCCACCCGCCTGCCACCTTAATTGTTTGCCGCCTTCCCCCTTGCCCTGCAATTGACGGCCACACCAGCAGCCTAGGTCGCACCCTCCTCATCCCCTCTACCCTCCTACCCTTCAACCCCTCACACATACCCCTTCACATCCCCCTTCTCCATCCCACATCCCCCCTCTCCATGCCACATCCCCCCTCTCCATGCCTCACATCAAAAGCAGGATACGGTCCCCCATCAACCCCTCCATAAGCCAGTCCGCAGACAAGCACTCCATCTGCTCACAATCACAGCTCATCCCTCCTCAGCATGCAAGCCAACCATGATGGAACGGGCGACAGATCTGCAGACAAGACGGAGGAAGCCAAGACACCGTCCCCCAAGCACTCCGACACTGAGGACCCAATCGACTCCAGTTCGCCTTACCACCCCCTTCCACCTTCTCCTTTCTAATTGCACAATTCTCTGATTTGTAGAGGCAGTAGTAGAGAAGCAGCGGTCACTGCTGGAACACTCTGCTCTCAACCTCTCCACCAACTCCGGTCCCAGCCCACACTTCCTCAGCTCCTTTGCTTACGGTTCGCTTCCTAATCTTCTCCTACCAACCCCTATGTCACTCACTGCACTGCCTCTCATCAGGTTCCGGAGGCATGTTTCTGCCAACGCCCATGGGTCCTACTCCAGGTAGAGTTCTTTGGCCTCTCTTCGTCTCCTTAGCATAGACGTCAAAAGTGGATACAGGCCTCCACCCGTCCTTCGCAGCAGCAGCGGCGGCAGCGGCGGCTGCCATCAACGCCTCCACTGCTCCTCCTTCCCTCCCCACTTTTCCGGCTAACGGTTGCTACACCTTTGCCCTTCCCTCCTAAGTGGTTGGGCGTGAGCTTTGATTGGTTGAGGGACGGTGGTGTCGGTGGGGTCGACAGAGTTCATGGGGCGTGCGGGGAGTCCCCTCACAACCACCGCCGCCTCCAAGCGCGGCTCCGGATCCCCCAACCTTGTTCCTCCTCATCCCACCACCCCTCAGGCAAAGGAGGGCAATGAGCTGAGCTTCTGTTAGATCTGTGCGGTGTGCGGTGACGTGAGCTCCGGCAAGCACTACGGCATCCTGGCCTGCAACGGCTGCTCTGGCTTCTTCAAGCGCAGCGTTCGCCGCAAGCTCATCTATCGGTTCCCCCCAACTCTCCTTCCCTCCTCCTACATCCTCTTACCTAACCTTGCCCTTGCTCAGATGCCAGGCGGGGACAGGGGCCTGCGTGGTGGACAAGGCGCACCGGAACCAGTGCCAGGCTTGTCGGCTGAAGAAGTGCATGCAGATGGGCATGAACAAAGACGGTTCCCCTACTCCTTCCTCCACCCTCCCTCGCTCCCTGAATGAAAGCATAAGTGCAGCGGTGCAAAATGAGCGACAGCCGAGGAACACGGCGACCATCCGCCCGCCGCTCGGCCTCGACTTCCCAGGGGCGGCGGCCATGGCCTCGGAGCACTTCCTCCGCGAGTACGTCGGCGCCGTCTCCACCGCACTCGCCTCCTCTAACCCTTTCCCCAAAACCAACAACCACTCACCCGAACCTCCCGCCACAGCCGCCAGCTCTCTGCCCACCCAAGTCAGCGTGGTACCCTCTTCATCCCTCCCCTCTCATCTTTCTCTCACTTTGTTCACCCCTCACTCCTCAGAGGGAGTAGTAGATGAGAGGGGAGGGATGAAGAGGAAGTTGGTTTGGAGAAGTCGATGCGCTTGCGACGTGGGACTCCGGATGCACGGCGTCTGATGGACGAAGAACTCGGCCTCGGACCCTCGCCGGCCAAACAGGAGCGCAAGGAGGAAGAAGACAAGATTGGGGACGAGGTTGGGTCTGCTGCTGGGAGAGGTGATAGTGAAGTGGATGGGTGTACAGGAGGAGGATAGCGGGAGTCCGCAGCCGAAGCTGAACGGGGAGGAGAGTCTGCTGACGAACCAGACGATCAGTAACGGCGTCCTGCTGGGCAGCAGTGCGGAGTCCGTCTACGAAACCTCGGCGCGCCTCCTCTTCATGGCCGTCAAGTGGGCCAAGAATCTGCCCTCCTTCACCTCCCTCCCATTCCGCGACCAGGTTCTCTCTGCCCCCACTTGACGGGGCATGAAGAGTATCGGGGATTGGCTGGCAGGTGATTCTGCTGGAGGAGTCCTGGTCTGATCTCTTCCTGCTCTCAGTCTACCAGTGGTCCATGCCGATGGAGTCCTGTCCGCTACTTTCCGCCCCGCTCTTCCCCGACCCGCCTCCAGATTCCCCTAAACCCTCTGAGATACGCTATCTCCAGGTCCATACTCCACATTTATTTCCAGCAATATTGAGTTTGGAGTTTGTCTTCAGGAGCTTTTCGTCCGAATTCGCTCCTATGGTATTGACCCAGGCGAGTTTGCCTGCCTCAAGGCGATCGTCCTTTTCCGTCCAGGTAATTACTTCTGTCCATCGGTTTTGGAAGGGAAGAGATTTTCATGCCGCTTCAAAGAGGGCCTAGGGTGAATGGTTGGTGTGGATGGCTTACTGGTGGTGCGATGTGGGTGTGATAATTGACTTAGTAATGCGGGTAGGGGAGGACAACATGTGTGTCTGTGTGGTTGCTGTTGGAGGGTGGGTAAGAAGGAGGAAGGGCTGAAAGGAGTGGGGGAGTCATGTGTGGGTGTATGGCAGTGAGCAAAAGGGGAAAAGGCCACAGATGTGAGCTATAGCAGCACAGCTTTCGCTCTCGCCTAATTAGATTCCGGCATCCAGCGCTGCTGGGGCAAGGAGTAGAGCAGAAGCATTTTCTCCCATTGCTTCTCATGACTGGCGGGAGGGAAGAGCAGGGGAGGGAGGGGAGTTAAGGAAGAGGAGTGAAATGGATGAAAGTGTATGAAGGGGAGGGGACCGTAACCCCTGCTGGCGGCGGTTGAGGCCTTTTGTTGACGCAGGGATCGGAAAGGGCCACGGCTCCCTCCTGCTCTGTTGGCCCTTGAGTGGATGGAGAGGCGAGGAGAGCCTGTGTTTGCTCAACTTTAGCGCACCTTCTGTCATGCCAGACACACCTCACACACCCCATTTCCATCCCCACCTATCCCCTCCCCACCTATCCCATCCCAATCTCCAAACACCACTCCACCCAACCACTTGACACCCACACTTCATCAATCCACAGACCTCTGGGCCTAGCCAATCAATCCTGCGGAGGGAGGCATAGCCAACCAAGCATAGTCAATATAGAAGAGGAATGGAAAGTGGAAAGGCATAAATTGCAGAAGCTCGTGGCCTGAAAGACCCGCACCAGGTGGAATATCTGCAGGACCAGGCACAGACCATGCTCTCACAGCACACTCGCCTACAGCAGCCTTCGCCTCCTCTTCGGTCTTTCCCTGCCCCTCCCATCTCACCATTGGAGGCGGCTGTTTGTAGGTTTGGTCGCCTCTTGCTCATGCTTCCACTCCTTCGCACAGTCGCATCGGAGAAACTGGAGGCTCTCTTCTTCACGCGCACCTTTCGAAACACTCCGATGGAGAAACTTCTGGCCGATATGTACAAAAGCTAGGCGACCCCAACATCTCCCTCAAACGCTATTTTTACTCATCATCACATTATTTGTCTTTGCCTCAGCTTTTGTCCGTTGTTTTGTGTCAAATACTGGCTTTTGTTCATGCGGTGTCCAATTGGGCATTGCTTAGGGCCGGGAGTTTGTGATCTTTCAGCTTTCGCAGTTTATTGGTATATTTTGACACTCATTTTTTTGCTGAATTCTCTTCCATGGTTTTAGATTACATAGGTTTTCTTGATTCATCATAGATTTATTTAACTTTTGTCTACAATCTGGCCGTTCAAGTTGTTGTTTTTAAAAAGCCTGAACTTATTGGTACAGAAGAATTGCTAAGCCCTTTTTAGCTATGTTTTGTCTATAAAAAATACGTATTGGCCCAATAGCAATGGAAAGGCACAGCCTACTGAACAAGAATGCAAGGATCTACAAGCATTAGTCCAACAGGGGCTGAGGTACTGCCGGCTGTGGAGCATTGAGTGGAGACTAACGGTGTTCCTATAAAGGCCGGTGGGGTTGAGGTGCGTCTGGTGGTGAGGGGACGGCCATTGAGCGAAGCGCACTGCAGCGGCGTCCTCATCGCCCTCAACCTCGTCCTCACCGCAGCCCACTGCCTCAAGAAATGGCACTGTGATCCTGCCTACAACTGGTCACCTCCAATCCTAGGAACCCCACTCTGGAGTGTGAAGAGGCCCACTGTTCTCAGTGTGCTGGAAGAGATAGTGAGCCAAGAAAAGCTGCACATCATGGCCGGGGATCAGGACGCGCGTGAGTTCGAGGCAAGCGAAATGATGGTTGCGGTTGAAGTTGGAGCACAATAAGAACAGATAAAGGGTGGAGGAAAAGGGGAGGCACAGGAAATGATCCTGCACCCAGAGTGGAGCGAATTTCACCGGGGCTGTGATGTAGCCTTGCTGGTGCTGAAGGAGTCTCTGCCCTGTAGCGATCGAATACGCCCAGCAATGCTGCCGTGGCTCAACGAGTATCACCAAATGCTTCTTTCTCCTTCCGCTGGAAGTAAGGAAGTTGCAGCGTTGTGGACGTGGAGGTGGAAAACGCGAAGCTGGACCTAGCCGGGGTTCTTAGTGGGCATTTGCCCTGCTTCATGGCCGGCTGGGGATCCACCACCCACTCACAAAGTATCTCCTTTCTCATTCTCTTCTAATGAAAAGCAGGCCCAGTGAAAGCTTTTAAGTTCAAAATTTATCACAATTTAGGTCTAAATTACCTAATAAATAACCTATTCTTTTACTTATAAATTTTTAACCTTCTTGATGCTGTTCTGAAAAACAGCTTCGGAAGTACATCAACCTTTTTTTAATCCCATGGTTCCATATCATTTTCTGGCTAGACATGTCAAAAACCTAGGAATGGGAAACCCAAATTGGGATAAATTTTGAACTCAAATGCTTTCCCTGTGCCTGATAAATGAAACGCCAAAATGACGAAAAATGTGTTTGCGATGGGGCACATTCAGTTTTACACTGAAAAAATCATATCTCCATTTTTTCGAAACAAAATAGGCTACAAATTTATATGCTAATGTATTATGAATAGAGTTGAAATTTTTGTCAAAAATATGCATTTGTTGTCATGTTATACCAGATTAAATGTAGGAGTATCGGCATGAGTACACGCCTGTAAAGAAGAATTTCTTGAAGAGCATTCATGGAAGCTGGGAGCAGCCTCGGTGGGTACACTGCTGACTGGTGGGCAGTGCAGAGAGGAGCTGAAGGCACTCGGCAGCGCCTTCAAGGGCCTCAACGACATGTCCATCTGCGCCCTCCCCGCCGACGACACCCCTTGCACTGTTTCTCTCTTTCTTGAAGAGCATTCATGGAAGCTGGGAGCAGCCTCGGTGGGTACACTGCTGACTGGTGGGCAGTGCAGAGAGGAGCTGAAGGCACTCGGCAGCGCCTTCAAGGGCCTCAACGACATGTCCATCTGCGCCCTCCCCGCCGACGACACCCCTTGCACTGTTTCTCTCTTTCTTGAAGAGCATTCATGGAAGCTGGGAGCAGCCTCGGTGGGTACACTGCTGACTGGTGGGCAGTGCAGAGAGGAGCTGAAGGCACTCGGCAGCGCCTTCAAGGGCCTCAACGACATGTCCATCTGCGCCCTCCCCGCCGACGACACCCCTTGCACTGTTTCTCTCTTTCTTGAAGAGCATTCATGGAAGCTGGGAGCAGCCTCGGTGGGTACACTGCTGACTGGTGGGCAGTGCAGAGAGGAGCTGAAGGCACTCGGCAGCGCCTTCAAGGGCCTCAACGACATGTCCATCTGCGCCCTCCCCGCCGACGACACCCCTTGCACTGTTTCTCTCTTTCTTGAAGAGCATTCATGGAAGCTGGGAGCAGCCTCGGTGGGTACACTGCTGACTGGTGGGCAGTGCAGAGAGGAGCTGAAGGCACTCGGCAGCGCCTTCAAGGGCCTCAACGACATGTCCATCTGCGCCCTCCCCGCCGACGACACCCCTTGCACTGTTTCTCTCTTTCTTGAAGAGCATTCATGGAAGCTGGGAGCAGCCTCGGTGGGTACACTGCTGACTGGTGGGCAGTGCAGAGAGGAGCTGAAGGCACTCGGCAGCGCCTTCAAGGGCCTCAACGACATGTCCATCTGCGCCCTCCCCGCCGACGACACCCCTTGCACTGTTTCTCTCTTTCTTGAAGAGCATTCATGGAAGCTGGGAGCAGCCTCGGTGGGTACACTGCTGACTGGTGGGCAGTGCAGAGAGGAGCTGAAGGCACTCGGCAGCGCCTTCAAGGGCCTCAACGACATGTCCATCTGCGCCCTCCCCGCCGACGACACCCCTTGCACTGTTTCTCTCTTTCTTGAAGAGCATTCATGGAAGCTGGGAGCAGCCTCGGTGGGTACACTGCTGCCTGGTGGGCAGTGCAGAGAGGAGCTGAAGGCACTCGGCAGCGCCTTCAAGGGCCTCAACGACATGTCCATCTGCGCCCTCCCCGCCGACGACACCCCTTGCACTGTTTCTCTCTTTCTTGAAGAGCATTCATGGAAGCTGGGAGCAGCCTCGGTGGGTACACTGCTGACTGGTGGGCAGTGCAGAGAGGAGCTGAAGGCACTCGGCAGCGCCTTCAAGGGCCTCAACGACATGTCCATCTGTGCCCTCCCCGCCGACGACACCCCTTGCACTGTTTCTCTCTTTCTTGAAGAGCATTCATGGAAGCTGGGAGCAGCCTCGGTGGGTACACTGCTGACTGGTGGGCAGTGCAGAGAGGAGCTGAAGGCACTCGGCAGCGCCTTCAAGGGCCTCAACGACATGTCCATCTGCGCCCTCCCCGCCGAAGACACCCCTTGCACTGTTTCTCTCTTTCTTGAAGAGCATTCATGGAAGCTGGGAGCAGCCTCGGTGGGTACACTGCTGACTGGTGGGCAGTGCAGAGAGGAGCTGAAGGCACTCGGCAGCGCCTTCAAGGGCCTCAACGACATGTCCATCTGCGCCCTCCCCGCCGAAGACACCCCTTGCACTGTTTCTCTCTTTCTTGAAGAGCATTCATGGAAGCTGGGAGCAGCCTCGGTGGGTACACTGCTGACTGGTGGGCAGTGCAGAGAGGAGCTGAAGGCACTCGGCAGCGCCTTCAAGGGCCTCAACGACATGTCCATCTGCGCCCCTCCCCGCCGAAGACACCCCTTGCACTGTTTCTCTCTTTCTTGAAGAGCATTCATGGAAGCTGGGAGCAGCCTCGGTGGGTACACTGCTGACTGGTGGGCAGTGCAGAGAGGAGCTGAAGGCACTCGGCAGCGCCTTCAAGGGCCTCAACGACATGTCCATCTGCGCCCTCCCCGCCGAAGACACCCCTTGCACTGTTTCTCTCTTTCTTGAAGAGCATTCATGGAAGCTGGGAGCAGCCTCGGTGGGTACACTGCTGACTGGTGGGCAGTGCAGAGAGGAGCTGAAGGCACTCGGCAGCGCCTTCAAGGGCCTCAACGACATGTCCATCTGCGCCCTCCCCGCCGAAGACACCCCTTGCACTGTTTCTCTCTTTCTTGAAGAGCATTCATGGAAGCTGGGAGCAGCCTCGGTGGGTACACTGCTGACTGGTGGGCAGTGCAGAGAGGAGCTGAAGGCACTCGGCAGCGCCTTCAAGGGCCTCAACGACATGTCCATCTGCGCCCTCCCCGCCGAAGACACCCCTTGCACTGTTTCTCTCTTTCTTGAAGAGCATTCATGGAAGCTGGGAGCAGCCTCGGTGGGTACACTGCTGACTGGTGGGCAGTGCAGAGAGGAGCTGAAGGCACTCGGCAGCGCCTTCAAGGGCCTCAACGACATGTCCATCTGCGCCCTCCCCGCCGAAGACACCCCTTGCACTGTTTCTCTCTTTCTTGAAGAGCATTCATGGAAGCTGGGAGCAGCCTCGGTGGGTACACTGCTGACTGGTGGGCAGTGCAGAGAGGAGCTGAAGGCACTCGGCAGCGCCTTCAAGGGCCTCAACGACATGTCCATCTGCGCCCTCCCCGCCGACGACACCCCTTGCACTGTTTCTCTTATTCCAAGCACGCGCCCTAAAAGTATGCTTGGGCAAGAAAAGAGGCCTAGGGAGAAAGCGGATCTCCGCTCTACTGCATGCTGAATGGAAGGCCCCGGCTGATGGGGATCGCCAGCTGGGGCAGGCCCTGCACTTCTGCTCTCCCGGTCACCGTCTTCCTCCACGTCTCTGTGTAGCATTCCTCCACGCCCAGTGCCCTCCTGTCCATGTGTGGAAGAGAAGAGGGGAGGAAGGTTGACGGAATGGATCCTGGGCCACGTTCGTGAACGGCCGTCCCTCTTCCGCGGTTTCTGGCGCAGTCTGGCGGAGTGTACGAGGATCTGGCAGCCCCGCTTGCGTCTCAAACAGTGCGCCGCCGAATATCCCCATCGCAAACTCCTCGTCAGCCTGGGATTACCATGTCCCTAACTTCGCAACGCAAAATATGCTCCATTTTGAAGAAAGTATTAAAGGACAAACGACCTAATTTACACCATCCTGAAATCTGGCTTTTAGGTGCAGAATACAAAGCCCTTGGGTTATGTATCTTGCAAGGATACTTCGATTTTCTTGATTCGTGATATTTTATTCTTTATGATTTTTTGAAGTTTCTATTTTTGCCTTTGTTAAAACAGGGCAAAATAGGTCAAAATGAAAAAAAATTATAATTCGTTTTTAATTTCACAATTTGCTTAAAATGACTCCTAATGGATCATAAATAGTAGTTTAGGCAATTTAATGTGCATTTGAATCAATTCAATTAAAATTTAAATTCATTTATTTTTCCTAGATTCCTATGTTATAACATAGGAGAACCAGTTTTCGGGCCCTCCCATATTATCCCTTCCGATTTTTACCCCCCATATATTTTTTTCTGGTGACTTTTCAATAAATACAAGTTGTATTATGCGGGCTCATGCGAGCGCTTTGGAGGTTTTAAGTTATGAATTTTTTTGTGTCTCCTAGAGCCCTTTTACACGTTGTAGCATAGGAAACTTTAGGATTTTTTAACTTGAGAATGAAAAGCTTTCAGCCAAATCGTTATACCCTTGCAAGCTTACAATGTTAACACCTATCACTGAATAAAATATGAGTGGAATTTGTGATGGTGTCAACCCATGGTGTTTTCCCTTTAAGAACGATTTCATGGAAAGCGAAATTATTAGTACAGCTTTATTTAAATTGTAGATAATATTCTTTGTAGATAATATTTTCAAACGGTTTTGCAAAGGCAGTTCTGCCAAAAATGTGAAAAAGGTCGAAAAAGGATCCAAAATCGATTTTTGATTCTCCTGTAAATTGAAGACAATTGAAGACAAGACAACAAATTGAAGACACAAGACACATTTAATACTTGAAGACAAATTATCCACAATTTGTTTTCAAACAATTTTGTAAATCCGAGTCTAGAGTGGCTTTCATTATCATGATCAATTAAGACAAAGCTTCTTAAACGAAAGCTAGCGATCTTTTGCCAAAAAACCGTTTTATTATCGATTTCGCACAAATTGCTAGTGTGGGGAACAAGAAAGATCCATAATTGTATTCAAAAGAAACAAAAAGGAAGGATTAAAAATTGGGAGTGCATCTGAGAGGATCGTAAAGCCATTTGGTGGTAGCGGAAGCTGGGACGAGGTTCCAAGAAGCACAGGCACCCAGCTCCCTTGAGTTCCGTCCAAACAACTCGCACACCATCCGCCCGCCCTCCATACTAATACTGTACGCTCCGCAGTAAGGATCCACTGACCTGCACCAAAGCCTTCAACAGATTGCCGCACTTCTCTTTGTTGAAATTGTTATTGCACCTCAGGTGGATATTGTTAAGTTGCAAGCACTGAGCTTGACACTCTGCCTCGTTGTAGACCAGGTAAATGGCCAGGAGTCGCGTGTCAGTAGCCAGCGGGTGAACGCCCATCCCGCCGTGCTCTATCCACCTCTCCTCTCAACCACCCACTCATTTACACCCAATTTATCTTCCCAGTCTAATTTGGCACCATAGCCGCGCGCTGGAACGAAGGGCCTTCCGCCAACCCTCAGCAATGAATAGGGCGCAGGTCGGGAAGGGGCCGAAGGGAGCAGAGCACTTCTCACTTCACCCCGGATCACCTGAGAGTCTTGGCCGCATTTGACACCGCCAGGGAAGAGAGGGAGGCAAACGGAGGCACAGCTGGGACCGAATCGACCGGGTGGGCAAACGCAGACGCTCATGGGACTGCTCAGCTGACTCGTTTGCAGCCTGAGACACTGCCCCGCGCACCTGACCACCTCTGTCCGCCCAGCCAGATCGTAGCACCAGTCCCCAGTTGATCTGAAAGTTCTCTGCGGAAGGAGGACGAAGGAAGGGGGGGGTGGGGGTGGGGTTTTTTTGTGGGTGGGGGGGGGTGGGGGCGGGGCGGGGGGGGGGGTTGGTTTTGGTGGGGTGGGGGTTTTGGCGGGGGTTGCCGCGGGCTTAGGCTTATAGGAGGCTTAGAGAGTTTAAAAAGGTAGCAAAGTTCCGTGAAGCTTCTGAAGGGGATTGGGAACTGAGATGTAGCGGGCGCAGAGGAAGGGCTGAGCTGGGAAGGGGTCCAGGTGGAGCCGCTGTTCCTGCGCGGCCATGGCCTGGCCTCCGGGCCTGCGTCTTCCCACTCGCTGACAGCCCAAATGTCGGAGGAGGGCGGAGAAGCGACGGCCCCATCCACTCTCACTCCTCCTCTCCTATCCCAGTCCACCCCGTCCGCCGTCACTCTGGTCCTGCGCCAGCCTGCCCAGTTCCCATCTCCAATCTCTTATTAGGTCAGCCAGATTATATAAGCCAGCTAAGCAGGTCTGCCTCTTTGTCCGGGATAGCGAATGAACACTCTCTGCTGAGCAAAGGAGACGGGCACCAGAACTACTGCCAGCCAGATGACTGGAAGACAGGACATCGTTTGTGTGCTTTTGCAAACTGAAACTGGTGAGCTGGTGAATGTAGGAGAGAAGTGATAGTGATCTTGTTCCTGAAAGTCAGCTGCATGGGAAGCGCCTTCAATGCATAAACAGGTTTCAATCAGTGGCGGACAAATCGAACGTCTTTTCTTTTTCATTTGAAGGCTTTGCCAAAATTTGCTACTTTTTACAAACAATTTTAAAGTCATCCCAGGTAATTTGCGTAATTTGTATTCATTGCCTGCTGCATTTGGCCTTTTGTGGAACGGAAAGAACAGCTCAGCAAGATGGGACTCGTCTGTTTTGCAGCCGCAGCCAAAGGAAATGTTTCGAGTTGGTTGTCTGAAAATAGAAAGAGGCAAAAGAAAGGCGGGTGCGGAGCTGAGTAGGAGGTGAAGAGGGCTGGTAATGGGTTTAGATTGAGAGAAGCAGGGAGGAGTGTTGGGGAGGGAGGGGATGGTTGAGGGAGGGGAGTTTCTAGTGGGACGGAGGAAACCTAATCGAGCCCGCCCAGCTCCGTGCGTAGGCTGCGAGGGCAGAGCATTTCTTCCTGCCCCAAGACAACTTGTCGCTTCTTTCCGCCGCATGCCCCTTCCATCTCTCTCACTCACTCACCAGCGCCAATCTTGGACTCCAATCGATAGTAGAGTGAGGGGAGGATGGATTCTGGCCTATTTGCGCTTCTCAATCTGTGCCCCTATTGTGCGGGCTTAGGGGTTTGGGGAAATTAGGGGACCGGTTCGAAGGAGGGGTTGGGAAAAGGAGGGAAGTTGAGGGACAAATATGGCTGGAGGAAGAAAGAGTGGGGCGTTGGAGCCAGAGGCGGGGTTTATTGAAAGCAAAAAGAGCAAGAGCGGGGAAGGCAGGCGAGATCGATAGAGCTTCTGAGCTGGCCATGAGCGCCCCCCCCCGCAAACTCTCCCCCGCCCACGAAATACCTCGCTCATCCCCTTCATTATCTAACCCTTCAATCCCGCCCCATCTCATCACCTGCGGCCCTCTTTTCCTCACACACCCTCCCGCCACTACATCTTCAATTCCCACCTCCAATTCTTCAGTCAAGCTACGCGTGGCAATCCCTTTGAAGGCGGGAAAAATAAAAAGAAAGGATGTGAAATGGGCCAGGATCAATCGTCGAAGGGCTCCGGGGAGGGAAAGGCGCCAGAGCTGGCGGACTTTGAGATCCTTCGCGCCATCGGCAAAGGCTCATTCGGCAAGGTCTGCATTGTGCAGCGGAAAAAAGATCGCTCCTGCTTTGCACTTAAGTCACGCCAGTTTTCGTCCCCTCCTTCTCCTCCCATCTAATCTCTACTCTTCAGGTACATGCGCAAATTGAAGTGTCTAGAAAAAGGCGCTTTTCGCAATGTGCTGAAGGAGATTGAGATTCTGGCCACCCTCAACCACCCTTTCCTGGTCAATCTCTGGTTCACTTTCCAGGTCCCCTCTTCTTCTCACTGCATAGGAAGCGTAAATGAACTCGCTTGAAGGACAATGAGGAGATGTTCATGGTGTTCGATCTGTTACTGGGCGGTGACCTTCGTTTCCATCTGAACCAAGTCGGGCGCTTTTCCGAGGATCGTGTCAAGGTGAGTCTGAACAAATACTCAATTACCAACCGCACCTGTTTCCTCTGTCTTCAGCTGTACATTTCTGAAATGGCTCTGGCCTTGGACTACTTGGCCAAAGAGGGCATCGTTCATCGGTAAGCTGCCCTTGAGAGGTGTATAAGACGGGTAAAGGCGGTGAATGCAGTGACGTGAAACCGGACAACATAGTGCTGGACGACCAGGGCCATGCACACCTCACCGACTTCAACATTGCCACCACGCTGGAAGAGGATTGCCTGGCCACCAGTCTCACTGGCACCAGGCATCCGCCTATCCTTCATCCTTTCACTCTTCACCCCTGCTCTTAACTTAGGCCCTACATGGCGCCGGAAATATTCGCCGCCTCCATTGGCAGTGCCCAGGGCTACTCCTTCTCTGTAGACTGGTGGTCTCTTGGTAAAATGGCTTACTTCTTTTTTTCCACCTAAGCAAGACAGAGGGCTGTGTGGGCAGGTGTGACGATGTTCGAGATGCTGCGCGGGAAGAGGCCATTCGAGATCAGCATTTCCGTTCCTTGCCTCCCTCTAGATGAGGAAGAAAGGGTGGGGAGGAGAATGGAAGGGTGCACAGATGAGCTGCGAGGAGGCGCACGGGGTGATCGTAGGAACGGCGCTGGCCATTCCGGTGGACTGGTCCCAGGAGCTGCGCGATTGCCTCGCCGCCCTCCTCCAACTCCAGCCTCAGCACCGCGTCACCGACCTCCCAGCCCTCACCCACCTGCCCTACATGAGTCGCGTGAACTTCAGCGCCGTTCTTCGGTCTCCCCTCAAATCATAAGTCTCCTTTCACCTCTCTACCGCTTGCACTTGGCAGGAAAGAGATGGCCCCGGTTTTTATCCCCAACCAGAACTGCCTCAACTGCGACCCCACCTTTGAGCTGGAGGAGATGATTGTGGAGTCCAAGCCGCTGCATAAAGTTCGCTTCACCCTTCTTCCCTGAGGTGCAGCGAAAATGTTGGCTGCAGAAGCGTCGTCGCATCTCGGAGGTCCCGCCTACAGATCTGACGGAGAGCCAAAAAGCAGACCTGGAGCTGATGCGGCAGGAGTTCAAGGTTCATTGGATAGGCTAAGGAGGGTGGGGGCAAAAGGAGTGGTTGGTGTGAGGTGTACAATCGGGAGGTGGTGCTGCGAAACGAGCAGGCGAGGATGGCGGCGCTGGAGGAGGAGCTCGGCCTTCGCCTTCCGGATGGAGCTGATGTCATTGCCAAACGACTCGGCCCTATCAACCCCTCATCCTGATCCTCCATCAGCCTGACACTCTTTCACCCTTTCCACCCTCCCTGGCTACCTAATGAATGCCAAATGTCTACTATCTATTTTACCTGTCACAATATATTCAATTGCTGAAAGTTAAAGAAAAAAGCTTATCTCTCATTTACAATCAGAAAAACATAAATGAAAGAATAGGAGAAAAATGTAAAATGTGTCACATTCAGTTTTTAGGACAACGATTCAATCTTCTTCATGTCACATCAATGTTGATAGTTTATTTTCATGAGAGGAGTAGCCAGAAGATTGAATTTGGGCAGTTAAATTGTAAATGTAAGAGCAAAACATTTTTGGTAATATTTTTAATGACGATAGTTATTTCAATAACTATTCATTTTTTGTTTATTTTGCTCATTTTGAGGCTCCATTCCGAGTATTATGGTTGTTTTTGAAGTTTTCCAGAGAACAATAAGAAAATAAAACAACAAATAAACAATATCAGCAAACTGCATAAATCAATATATAATTTCCAATAGCTATTAAAATTCTGTGGAAGTTGGGTTTTCAGGGCGATATTTAGAGTATTGGTCGTGGAAGAAATCGCGTCTGTCTTCAAAGGCAGGGAAGCACTGCACGATTCGATCTACCAACGCTGCCTCCGCGTCCTTTCAAGGATTGATTGAGGTGTCATTGATCCCTCATTGATTGGGGAGAGGTAGGAATTAAAGAAGGGCACCTGTCCAACAAGAAGCGCCCTATTGATGCCACCTTTAGGGTGTTTGTCGCCTTTGCGCATGTGGAAGTGAAGAAGGCCGATGCTCGGCAGCGGCGATACGTCGGGGCAGTCCAAGCAGGAGTAGCCCTGGAAGCCTGGACAGGAAAGAAATGTAAGGGAGGCAGAAAATGACTGGGAGGATGAGTGAGACCCGGGGCACCGTGCTTGCTTTCCACGTGATTGGAAATCTGTTGGAAGCGTGGGCTTTTGTTGGTTTTGGCGGAGTAGACGACTAAATAGGTATCGCAGAGCAGGCAGCGCTCCTTCTTGGCTGAAATGGCGGAGGCTGATATTGGATGTATTGGGTGGAAGAGGGCTGGGAGAGAGACGGTCGAGCTCAGGGGGTATCGCGGGTGGAGCTTGGATTGCTAGAGGCAGTGCTGGTTGAATGGGCTTGGCGGGCTCTTCAGACAGGGCCTCCATCTTCAGCCGTCGCCCGGCCTCAGACTTCACCGCCTTTGCCCCAGTCTGCAGCAGGGTTCGGCCCCATCAATGGTGGTTGGAGAAAGAGGAAAGGAAAGAAAACGTGAGAGAGCGGTTTGGTGGCTGAGGGGGCGTCGTTTTGGATGATGCGGGGTGCGTGGGGCTTGCGCCTCTTCAAATTGGCAGGGCGCGGTGTTGGGGGTTCGCTGATGGGTGGGGTCGGTTGAGAGTGGCTGGAGGCGGGTGCGGTGATGGGTGGAGTGGGCGGGTAGATCAGAGCTGGCATGGGAGGGTAGATGAGGGCGGGAGTACTGGGCTCCAGAATCATGATGCTTTCGTCCAAAGCGTCGCTTGTCTCCTCCTCATCACTCGTCTGCTCCTGCTCCTCCTACAACTCCTCTCCACTCACTTCCCCTCCGGCCCAAAAGCGTAAAGAGGACCAACCTCCTTAACAGGTTCACCTTTCACATCCTCGTCCTGTGAATTCTCCCTCCGCACCTGCCTTGAAAGCGGGGTGATGGAGCATTGGTGAAATGTGGCCGACTCTAGGCGGTTGGAAACCTATAGGCATCCTGAATCTGCTGGAGCATTTGGAAAAGAAGGCGCTCTCTGAATCGATGCACGGACTCCATGTCGTGATCCCGCTCGTAGCAGTGGCGCAGGACGGGGTCCAGGCACTCATCCGCGAACCTACCAAGCCCACCAACCTCAGCCAATGCTGTGAGAAGAGAGAAAAGAGGATTGGCGGACTGGCAGCTTTCCGCGCCGCACTGCCAAAGGCCCAGGGACTTTCCAATGTGTTGCTCCAGCACGTGCCCCTTCAGAGCGTCCAGGTCCAACGGCCTATTGCACAGCAGACAAATCTCCTGCTCCATCTCCATTCTTCCCTTTTCACCACTACCTCTGGGCTTGGCTCTGAGCATTCTTATAGGCTGCGGCTCTGTGTGTCTAGGGATATTAGTGAACGTAAGCGCTGTGATCTCAGGAAAGTAGGCGGGATTCATGCTGTTCACGATGTTTGTGTAAATAAAACATTTCCCCCTGGGCGCTAGGTTTTTCGGCTGTTGTATTTACTAGCAGAAATCAAAATATCAAAAGAATTCATTGCTTTAAAATATATTTTTTTCCGCTATTTTTTGTTTGCTTGCACTTGATTTTGAATCAATTCGAATTAAAACATTTCTTTATTATTCTAAGCCCTGATAATCTTTAAATTCTGGACATATTTTATCGATTTTTCATCAAATTGGTCTAGGAAATGAATAATTAGGCGTTAAGAAAACTTATTAAAAGGAGAGCAGTGAAATAAAATGCAGGCAAACGCAGAAATCGTTGCTGCTTTATTTCCAGCATGAAATCTTTCCGAACAATGAAAAAGACAAGCCGCTGTGTGATGGAATGCTAGCTAGACGCGACCATGTCCAACATAAGGCCTCACCTCTACACTCAAATCTGAAAAGATGCGAATTCTCATTTTCTGCTTTTTGCTTCTCTCTGGCTGCATTCGAGCTACTCCTATCAGCATCGTCTTGGTTATCTTTATTTTGCAAGCAAATGCATTGGTCAAATAAGGTCAAATTAAATTTGTGATACAAGTGTATTGATCATGGCTTCCCAAATTTTTATTGGATTTATGAAATTACATTTTCCATTACCGAGACATTTTGCCGATTGATCTTGTATAGTTCTGTCCCAAAACTAGTGGAACGAGGTAGCGAGATAATCAAGCAAATAGTAAACATCAGTCAAATTTAAAACAAGGCTTCATTTAATTAAGCTGTGCCGCTGTAATCTGAAAGTAGAAGCGGATAAGGAGCTTTCAACGGGCTGGTATCGATTGTGGAAGGCGCGCCCGTGTGTGTAGGTATACTGCTAGCTTCTCCTCTTCTTCACATACGCCTTTCCTCTGCGCGCAAAATTTTCAACCTCCCCTCACGTCCTGCTTCTCGAAAATTCTCTCCCCCGCCCGCAAACACTCCCGCTTCCCCTTCTCCCTCACTCCATTCCAATAGGCTCTCTCACAGCTCCCGGATTGCCGTTGTAAAGCTCCCGCAGCCACTCACAGTCCCACTCCTCCCTAACCTCAACCTCAACTAGCCTACCAACATGGTTGCACCCTTTATTGAAAATCGATCCATATATAAAGCCTTTGATTGAAGCCTCCCATCGAGCGGAAGAAGCTGGACCTGGCACCGTTGAAGGAAGCAAAGACGCCGATCTTCTTCATCTGCGGTTTTCTTTTTGCCATCCACCCGGAAGAAGAGGATGGGAGGAAGGGAAGGGTGTTGAGGCGGTCCGGGCTCGGGCAAGGGAACTCAATGCGAGAAACTTGTCGCCAAGTACCATCTGACCCACCTCAGCTCCGGCGACCTCCTCCGCGCCGAGGTTTCCTCTCTTACCTCTCCTCCCCTAGATTACCTCTCCTACCTATTCCTCTTATCCTCCTAAGCTCTGGATATACTTCAGGTTGCCAGCGGATCGCCACGAGGCGCCACGCTCTCCAAGATGATGGAGGCGGGTGAGCTCGTCCCACTGGTCAGTTATTCCTATTCCTGGTTCATAGAGCAGAAAGGGTAGGACTATTGGTGATTGAAGGAAGTGGTACTGGATCTGATCGCTGAGGCGATGCTGGATGCGGTGAAGAAGGGAAGCAAGGGATTCCTCATCGACGGCTACCCTCGCGAGGTCCCCCAGGGCCTCCAGTTTGAGCAGGAGGTTCATTCTCACCCATCAACCCATCGATCTCCCAACAACCTCCTCCTCATTCATCATGCCCTCTCCAGATCATGCCCTGCACGCTCTGCGTCTACTACAACGTTCCCGAGGAGACGCTGGTGGAGCGCCTTCTCCACCGCGGCAAGACCAGGTTCCCTCCCCACCTCTTCCACCTTCTCTCCAAGCAGAAGAATGTGTTGCAGTGGGCGAGTGGACGACAATCTGGAGACGATCAAGAAGCGCCTCAAGACCTTCTACAACCAGACCCAGCCCGTCGTCGATCACTACAAGGCCCAGAACAAACTCATCGAGGTGCCCTCTTATTCCCTTCTCAGACTGGCGGTATAAAGGGAAGGGAAGAGTGCAGCTGGATGCCCGCGGGGCCATCGATGACGTCTTCACGGCGACGACGAAAGTTTTTGACAAACAGTTCGCCTAAGACTCCCTTTTCTCCCGTCTAATGCTCAAACCCCTCAATAGTCACGTACAATCTGGTCCGATGTTATTAGCTGCTTTAAGTCACTCAGCCACTTGCCTATTTTGTGCCTTTTCTCCTTCCTTCCGCACTTGATTTCTCATCCGCACCTACACCGCTAGGAATGCTTTTTTACTTGCATCGGACATGATGCTTTGACAATCTCTAGTTGATTGCTGTTGTACTAGGACACTTGCTGACGATGTCTTCTTTGTCATACCGTAGGTGTAATCTTCGGTTAAAAACCATAGGATCGGTTTCGGGATTTACACTGCTATATCTGCTAAACAGATGTTCAACCTAAATATTCGAGCTGAAGCACTTTCAATTCATACAAAGAAAAATTTGACTGGTTCTTCAACAGCCATCTTTATCAACAAATTGCCAGCTCAGTTTTAGTAAAAACTTTATAATAATTCAGTTTTGACTTTTTAAAATTAAACTCATGGTTTTAGTGTTTGCGATAAAATAAAAATTCACTATTGGTGTACTGAAACTGAGTTTGAAAAGCTTTTGGGATCCGGTGATAAAAGCACAGCGCCTGCAAAAAGTGAGTAGTTATCTGTCGAATCGCGGATCCATGGCTTTGGTGCGATTTTTACATAATGACAAAACGACAAAATGGAAAGTTTAAGCATAGCAATTCGAAACATGCAAGTAATTTTTGCCTAATATGGAAGGGCGCAAGGAGAATTTATGGACGATTGCGATAGACATAGATGGCGTTGAGAATGCCAACAGAAACGTCCAGCATAAGGATGCAAAGCAATGCCAGGGACACCCAAAGCCAAGGATTCCTCAGCTTCATGTACTTGCCCAATTCCCAAACATCCACCTTCTTCGCCTTCACTGACAAATCAGCACCAAACATCAACCCCTATTTAGCTTAAAAAGCCATTACCTTGTGGGAGCAAGAAGACGAGAATCGGTTCAGAAAGCTCCACCGGCCAACCGATTTCAGGTTTGAGATCTACCCGCTCCCTCTTTCCCTGCAGCCCTAAGTACCTTTTTGTCGGCAGGTTTAATTGGCCATATGTAGTATTCGATGTCACTTCTGTTACTAAACATCCTTGACATTTCTCTAGGTGAAGGATAAAAAGGAACGTGAAATGCGTTGCAGAGGTCTGGCTGGGCGCAAAGGCACTGTGTCGTCTCCTCCCTGCTGATGCAAAATTCGTTCATATCCGAAGGCAGACGAGAGTCTTGCCAGCCCTCCGCACAGCCCCACCTCACCCCACCCTCCAAGGCTCAAGCTAAGCTCAGAAAGGTGAGATGAAATGAATGAAGGGACTGAAGTAGTGTTCACGATTCGCTCACAAAGCCCAGGACATTGCAGCAGAACACTTGGAACCTCCGTTGCCCTCCAGCCTTGACCCCAGTGACAGAAACGCCGCCCATGGAACGCTCTGCTAGTCCCTCTCCTTATTCCGCTGCCCTTGCCTGAACAAATGGCAATAAACAGCACCTACGGCAGCACTCGATTTGACTGACCTTTGGGGCTTGTTGTGACTGTGGCTGCTAGAGTGGTGCGTCTGGTGATGGGTAGGGGTTTGAATTTGGACGGTGGAGGTTTGGTAGAAGTGAGCGGTTGCAGCTTGGCTGTGCTGAGCGAGGTAGAGGATGTACTGGCGTTGCTTTCAAGGCCGAAGTCCTCCAAAGGAAGGCCAAATGCGTTGCAAGCCTCCTTGCCTTCGCAGTAGCACATGTTAAGCCTGCAATAGCACATGTCAGCACATAAGTAAAACAGGCTCGCTCACTGGCGGTCATTGTTGCAGGTGCCAAGAACTCCGCCGCAATCGCCCTGCCAGCGTCGGGGTCGTGGGCCGCAGCCGAACTCCACCAGCCAGTCATCCGTCAGCCTGTTCCGGTACACGTCTCGCTTCCTGCCAACCTTCCTTTGCACCCCTACCAAGAGCAGCATGGGAGCAGAGGTGAACCGGAAGCAACAGCCGGGGCATGGAGCTGAAAGCTGGAGTTCTTCACCGGGAACGGCGAAGTCGTTGCGAACGGCGCCCTTGAGACATTGAGTCCCTTCCGTCTTCACTCTTAGGACCAGGAAAAGGAAAAGAAAAAGCCGCAACAGCATCTTTCCTCGCCTACAGTTTAACGAAAGCAGTTACCTGTACTCATACGAAATTGCGCACTTGCTGGAGACTGGCGAAAACAGCCAAAACATTTTCCTGATCAAAATTCCCTAAAGTGAGCGCAGTTTCAGCCTATTCGAATTTAGAGTAACAAGAAATAGCAGCAAAGCTAAGCAGAAATAAGTATTTCGATGGTGCCGGTATTCACTGAGTTTCATCTGTCCAATTTTACCTGACCAAAGTCACATTGTGTTTTCATGATAGCCATTGCTCGTGTGTGGCCACAAAACGAATTTGTTTTGTTCGTTCTCAAGTTAAAAATGATTGGCTATCTTGAGGGACTTGTATTCTGCATCGATTGAAATCCACTGAGACAACTTCAGTACGCATCTACCACAAATAATTAACTCAAACACTCAAGCATGACCAAATCAGGTAGGCTCAGATTTCAACATGGTCTATCGCATAGCTGCATTTTAAGTCATTCGAAAGACATTTGTTCAGTTACTTCCATGATCCTGCTTCATTCCTTTGTCATCTCTAACAAATTGAAGCGGATGGTTTGTGGACGGGAAGGGGGCCTAGCGAATGTCTGGAGTTGATTGAAGCAGGGAAGGGGATGGATTAAAGTAGACTGGGCCTGAGGCAGCAGGAGCAGTCCCAGATGTGTCGTTTGCTACAGACCTGGCCGGCTGAACGCTAATTCATTCCACCCCATCTCCCCAGCCCTCACTTTATGGCCACCGCCCACTCCAGCCATTGTCCTGTCTCCGCTGGATCGGTGTCGAATCGGATGAGTGGGATGAATGCAGATGGGCGGAATGAAGCTGAGTTGCTGGGCAGAGGGAGGAGGAGGGGAACAATAGGAAGAGAGAGGTTGAGGGAGGTGAACGAGGTTAGGCAGGGGAGTGGGAGGGAAGGGGATTAGAGGACAGCGACGCAACTTCTGCCAAGAGCCGACGGCGAGGCTCTTCAGCCCCGACGAGATCGATGACTATCACCCTTCCCACTCTTCTCTTTTTCTTGACGCTTCTCTCTTTCAGCGAACGCTTTCATGCCGATTGTGAAAGCGCTTTAGGCTGAGGAGGAAGGGAAGGCGCTTAGTCGGAATAGTAGAAGGGAGTTTGGCTGATAAAAGTGGAACTGATGCTGACAGAGGCTGTCCTACGCCTGACACCTACAGCAATCAACTTCCTTTGCCCTACAGCAGTTGCCGATGGCCACCTTCGCCTCGCTTGTTGCATCAGCATACGTTTGACAGGGATTCGCACTATCGTAACAAAAATATGTTTTTAATTATATACTTTCAATCATTGCCATTTCCAAGTTTGTCGGTTAAGTCCCACATCACCCAGGGGATAACCCAAGGCATAGAAAAGTGATTATGATATAATGATGGGTTGATGAGGGAGGCAGAGAACTAGTGGATACGGCGGTGCGGAGAAGCTAGACAACTGGGGAGAGAGCAAAGGCGGTAAAGTTTCCTGAGTCGTAAATGTGACAGCTGAGGGAGGGAGTGCGTCACCTGGCTTCGGCCGCCAATCAATCCGCGCCCACCCAGACCTAAAAAGCTCCCTCCCAGTCCCATTCCAGGTGCCGAGACTAAGGAAGGAGAGGGATGATGTTGTGGACGTTGGGTATGCTGTTGGTGAAGACGAGTCGGGTGCTGGGGATGGAGACGGGATCGCCAGCGCGTCAGGCCTCCTCGGCCAAGCCCAGCTACGATGTGAGCAGAAGCGGGGCTCCCTACATTCTGCCTATCCCGCTGCGTCACTATGACGTACCCTAACAGCTTTCCTATCCCTCCTATTAGCTCTTCGCTATTTCTTTGCGTCATTTCAGCCTTCGTTGACTTTCTGCTTCAATATCTGTTGGGCAAAGTTTCGCCTGCTCTTCGTCACTAGATTGCAGGTGCATCGGAGCTTGCATTTATCGTTTGTCTCTATGAGTTCGCCAGGACTCTAACCATGCGTCAATTTTAGAAGGTATGTAAATCTTGTAGGAGCTTCTGGCTGCAGTACAGAACAGCCAACGGGATGACACTCTGCTCTGTGACGATGGGAGAAAGCCGGGCAACTACACCAACCGCAAAGGCCTCATCAAAGCACTCATGAACGATTACAGCCGGTTTCACTCTCCTTAACTGTCTTCACTGGGACTATGAATGAAGGAGGGAGAGGACGGTTGAGGAACACAGTGCCGGGGAACCCAGTAGCGGTGAGTGTAGAAATCACCATCCAGGACATCAGCTCAATCTCGGAGATGACGAACAGTTTCGTGGCGGACTTTTGGTTCTCCTCCATCTGGCTCGACCATCGACTCGCCTTCCAGCATCTCGTACCCTGCAAAGTTACACCCACCACTTCTTCTCTCTCCTACATTCGTGAGCAAATTGATGGCCAATAGAGATGGTACGGCATATACAAATGTTTCATTATCCCAGATTTGCTACAGATCAATGTCAAAAGCGATCCATTCCGCAATTGTGAACTCAATATGTGTCTTCATTAATCTCATAAGAAGCACATGATTACAGGACAAAGCGGTGAGTTTATCAGCTGACTGGCTGAAGTTGATTCATATTCCTTGTTTTTCCCCTAGTAGCACAACAGTGTGTTCTATAACTTGATTTAAAGATTGGAGCTAATAAAAAAGGAATTTCTATGGGTGCAAAGCTTTTCCGTTAACTGCACAGGGGAATTCGTTTCAGCTGGAGAGCTCGGTGAGGTGGTTTGTTCACTACGTATTTGGGCCTTACCGTTTGTGAGCATAACTCGTACGCATGGAGTCAAAACGAGCGTTTAGAGCCATAGTTGCTTTGGCTCAGTGGCGCTGAGTGCTCGCAGCTTGAAGCCCTTGAAGAGACTGAGAAGAAACAATTCCAGGCTAACTTATCGCTGGATCACGATATGGAGCCCAACATCTGGACTCCCAACGTTTGCGTCGTAAGTTTTCATTTTATTTTACCTCTGTTTCTTAAAGGCACAATCCAAAGTTTACCGCCATCGCCAAATTAATTTTCTCTGGATAGGTTGATAGGGTGTGAGTGTGCGAGGGTGCAATGTTAAGGATGTTTCCTCAAATCGCTTTTGGTTCAGAGATATGAGTCCATGAAAATTGATAGTTTCATCCATTTCTTGACAATAAGAAACAAATTTAAAGGTGAATTCGAAGAAAACGACGGTACACGCCAGTCCCAAGCCGAACATTCTTCTACTCATTTTCCCCAACGGAACCGTTAAAATCCCTTGCATCTCCACTACTTCTCATTTGAATAGGTGGATATAGGTTTGGCTGAACTATCGAGTTCGAGTTGAGGCACCGTGTCCCATGGACCTCACCAATTTCCCGCTAGGCAATATTCTCTTCACTCTTCTCCCCTTCCTGCGCGAGTGATGGGGGTGAGTATTGTAGACCAGCAGAAGTGTTCGCTGATCTTCGAAAGCTACTCGTACAACAACGCGGAGGTGGCGCTGGACTGGCTGCCGATGCCGGTGACGGTCGTCACCCACGACTTCCGCCTCCCCGACTTCGTCCTCAACAACTTCTCCTCCGGCCGCAACACCCTACCCTACTCCGCCGGCAACTGGGACCAGCTCACTGTCCAACTCATCTTCAAGCGACTCTATGGCTTCTTTCCTCCTTTTTATCCTTCTCACTTCACCCTTCAATGCTCCTTTCAGGATTCTACATCCTCCAAGCTTATTTACCCACCTACCTCTCAGTGTAGGCCATCAAACTCGACTGGTTCCGGCTAAAAGAGCTAGCAGAGTTGCAGATTCATTTCCTGGATCGCCTTCTGGGTGGACACCAAAGCCCTTCCGGCCAGGATAACCCTGGGTTCATTTTTTTATGGGTGAAGAAAGAAGGAGGAGTGAACGATCTATTCAGGCGTGTCTTCCTTGATGGCACTCACTTTTCAGTTTGGCAACATCGTCCGGAATCTGCCACGCGTTTCTTACGTCAAGGTTTTTCTTTGCCTTTTTTCATATACCAACTGCTAACCGCAGCTGTTTCCAGGCCATTGACATTGTAAGTCATCCTTTTATCGCGCTTTAGTTTTATTCCACGTTGAAAGGGCTAAAAGCGGAGTGCTTGCAGTGGATGTTCGCATGCGTTGGCTTCATCTTCCTCAGCCTACTGGAACTTGCGGTGGTGGCCTTCAACGACAAACTGGCTGAAGTTCATCCATGCTTTCTACGCATCTCTCCTGCATCAAGATAGGATTGAGATACGACAAAAAGCGCGGGAAATGAGGAGAGAGGAGCAGATGCTGAACCCGGTGGGAATAGCGGAGTTGGAAAAGGGCAACTTTCTGGCCGGCAGCCCCAGCCATTCTCTGAGACCACCTGGCCATCCTGGCCGAAGCCCCGTCGGCACTCGCATCGATCGCTTCTCCTCCATCCTCTTTCCCAGCGTTCACATTCTTCTCTTCCTTTGCGGGCTATTTATTGTTCCTTCCTTCACAACAGCAGCAATATTTTTAATTCTTTCTTGTTATCTGATGTGAAAATGCGATCATTGCAGACATTCGCGCTGTTCAACGCCTGCTACTGGTACTACTACCTCAGTAAAGCAGCTGCGGATGAAGTGGCCGCCACCCAAGATGGTCAAATGTAGCATTCACCCCTTCTGCCTGCTCTGGTTGTGCGTTTCAATGATCTGTTATTTTTTCATGCGCGAGATAACTGGCAACAAAACATAAGCTCAACAACGGACCTGACAATAAGTTGTAGGAGGACACAGAATGGCCGGGATAAATGCAGCCAAAAAGTGGAAAGCGTATTCGTTGTCCAAATCTGCTGGGGCCATTGAGTGCAAAGTGTGAAAAAAGGAAAAAAGATCAACGGGGGAAGAGAGCTTAGCACCAGGGCGGGGAGGGGACTGTAGAGGGAGGGGCGCTTTCAGCGTCGGCAGTGCTCAGAAACGATGGCAAGTCTCGCCTCAAGCTGAGCCAGTTCAATGAGAGCAGGGAGGGCAAGGGGCTGAATGAGGAAGTGTACCAGAGTCGGGGTCGATGACTCTGAGCGGTGGAGGATGGTTGGGGGCGGCAGCGGGGTTGAACTCTGAGCCGCCGTCGTAGGCGACGTTGTTGTAGAGGACGGGGTCGCCGGCGCTGCCGCTCTCCGGGGCGGCCAAGGCGGGCCTGCCCTTGCCCGGACGCCGGCTCTCCTTCAGACTGCTGCTGCCGTTGCTCATTTGCTGGAATGGATTGCTGTTGAGGGGAGGCGTTAAGAAAAGGCGTGGAAGGAGGGGACAAGGAATTGGCTGCCGACGACGGAATGTTGGTAGTGAGAGTGGGCGTCGGAGAGGAAGTCTTTGATCTCGTTCCGGAACTCCTGGTAGAGGTAGGCCTTTCGCAGGTAGACCAGCAGCAGGATCCCCGTGGCATTCACCACCATCACTGCAGTCATTTCCATTTGCCGCTTTTCTAGGAGCTGAGCGATGAACCGAGAGCAGTGGCTGGGTCTCGGATGTGCGGCTGGCTGAGACTCACCAGCAGAGCCCAGACTATCCACAGAATCGTGCTGTAAACGTAGGCTGGATAAGAAATAGACGGAAAGGGCAATAAAGAATGGGTGAACCTAGAAAGGGTAGCCAGGAAGAGCCAGCGACTCTCGCCAGAGTGCATGCTGGAGTTCCAGGTGAGCAGGGAGAAGAGCAGCGCCATTGCTAGGAGGAACCAGACGTAGGCCAGACTGGCTCCCAGCGCTGCTTCGAAGCCCAGGCCGGGCGCACACAGCCACGCTTCCACCTCAACCACTCAGTCATAGTCACAGCCAGAAATCAGTTGAAGAAAGAAGGCGGACCTCTTGGGACCATAGGATGACATCAGGTTTCTGGAGGATGGCCCACTCGGCGACTATGATGGCCTGGACGGCTATGAAGCCGAGGCAGAGGGTGAACAGAGCGAAGGGCGACGTCCGAGGCGTCCTTCCTGGCAGACCCTCCGAGCTTTTCCCACCCACTCCACCGCCCAGTTGCCAGGTGAAGCCCACCTAATAAGAATAAGGCCCCTCTCCGTCAGTTGGAGGTAAGGAAGGAAGGAGAGGGAGGGGTGAAGGCGAACTTTGACTAGGATAGGGGAGTAGACGGCAGCCCAGGAGAAGCCGAAAAGGATGCGGCGGAGGGCGCAGGTGGCTTCTGAGGGGGGCAGGACGAAGAGGAGAGAGGAGGCGTAGACGAGGATGAGGCCGATGAGCAGGAGATAGCCGCACACTGTCGTCCCGTAGTTCAGCGGGAAGGTGACGAAGAAGTAGAACAGGGCTATCAGGCAGATCAGGATGCCCAGACCCGCAAGGGCGGACATGATGATGCCTCAAAGACGGGTTTTCTGGGAAGAGAATGAGCAGAGGGAAGAGGAGTGAACCCCAGATTGAGGATAGACGAGCAGTGGGCTGGGGTACAGGAGCCCTGGAGACACCGACGACGCCTTCCATGCCTCCGTAGCGTCTGCGTAGGGAGTTCCCACCCCCGCACTTCTCTTCACAGCCCAGGCCCACGCAGCTGGAGTCCACCAAGTCGGACCCAGCACCCACCTATCACCAACCAATCCGCGGTGCAAATGCAGTGAAGGGAATGAGAAGGAGTAACTTGAACGGCGTCAACGACGAGGCCGGTGTTGGGCCTCCAGATGGCGACCTCCATGGCCTGGAAGTCCCCGGTGGAGAGGCGGACGAGGTTGCGGACGGAGAACTCGGGGTCGTAGAACCTCAACCAGTGCTCACTTCCGTGTCAAAAGGACGTGGGAATGAGCTGTTGTCGAAAACCCGTCGTCATCATATGATACCCAAACGGGTTCTGATGAAGGACTGAAGCTGTGCGTGAAGTTAATGCCGCGCATGAACTCCGTCAATAGACGCTGTGCATCATCACCGGCACATTCCTGCAAAAATTAGACGTGTCTATTTGTGTTCAAAAAAGATGCATTGGATGTACAGTGATGGATGCGATTCGGCGCCCAGGACAGTGCTGCTGCAGGAACTGCTGCAATCCTCGCGCCACCGTTTCCACGCCTGCAATTCACTTTGTTGTGATGGAAATTGACTGTAATGACTCAAGACTGTGATTGAGAATAGAAGAGGGTGACCAAGGATAGTGGCTTGAACACCGGCGCTAAGGCGAAAGTGGGCGGGATCGATCCGTTCCATCCCTGTGCAAGGTGCTGGGTAGCGGAACTGCAGAGACCTCTTCGCCTACAATTTTCAATTCCCCTCCCCTAGACTGAACGTGGGGGGCGGGCGAACATTGGGGAGATGGCAAAGGAAGTGGGCCTGCCACCACTCCTCCAGCCAGGGGGCAGGAATGGGCCCAGGCTTGTCCAGACGACGCTCGCTGAGCCAGCTCACGAATTCATCCGCCGCCCCGCGACGCTGCTCCACCCGCATCAGATCTCAACCATTCACCATTTTCAGCTCCAATTTTAAGGATAACATTGGCGAATTTTACAAAATAAATTTGCAATCAAAACGTGTATTTATTTATGATCGTCAATTCAATTATTTGAAACATTAAATGTGAAATATTAATTATTATTACTTATTCATCAAAAAAATTTTCAATGCATTTGAGCTCACATTTTCAGCAGCTGAATAGAAAACGAAATAGAAGCGCGGCCCATTTTGTCTATTCCGGCCCGTCATGGCATTTTTGATGATTTTGACGATTTTGGAAAATGACAATTTTGGAAATTTCGAAACATTTTATAAACAAAATAAATAAACCTGCGCCGCCCCAAAATTATAATAAATTATAAACCTGCGCCGCCCCAAAATATTTTCGGCGCACCAGGCTTGTAGACCGCGCGCCAACTAATATCTTGTTCAAGCACATTTCACATTCTTTTCTGTTTAGAAGGCAAAAAAGAACGCTGGTTGAAGTCGAGCAGAGCGGTTCTGAAGGCGGGCTCCCCGTTCCATTCCTCCGCGTAGGCGCTGAGGAGGACGAAGCGGTTGGGCGCCACCGCCTCCGCCCTTAGCGCCGCCATGAGCTTGAGCAGACTCTCGTTGCTGAGGTAGAGGAAGAGGGCTCGAGCTCCCGCCGCCAGGACTAGCTCACGCACCGCCAGCTGCACCTCCGCCGCCGTCGCCCGCGCCCTCAGGCCCAGAAAGGCCCCCATGCAGGCCCCCTTCTCCATCAGCCTCTCTTTCAGGGCCAGGGCGGGCGGCTCCAGGACGCTATCCTGTTCATAGAGGACGCTCACGAAGCTCCAGCCCATGGCCTCGGCTAGGCCGGTGTAGACGGAGTTGAGGGTGCTCAGCGAAGAGCCCGTGCCGAGCACCAGTCGATTGCCTGGTGCAGGGGCCCATGAGATGGCCATCGTAGGGAGGCCCAACTCTGCCACGGCCGCGTCCAGTCGCTCCGTCTCCACGCCCGAGACGCCGAGCACTGCCAGGGCCTCCTCCGCCCTCTGCTCTCCGCCGGTGAGGAGCTCGAAGAGGTCGGCCGCGGCCCGCTCCTGACTGCCGCAGCTGTCCAGGGCCAGGGCGGCCAGGTGGAGGCCGGGTAGAAGGGTGGGACGACGGTTGACGGCCTCGACGGCGTAGAGGAAGGCGGCGAGCTTCTGGAAGCCGGAGTCGGTGTTGAGGGGGCCGCAGCCGAGGCCGTCGGCGGCGCCCTGGTGGACTGGGAAGACGCTGAAGAGGTTGAAGCGCCCAGCGGCCGCCGGCAGCAGTGCCAGGTCCTCCACCACCCGTCGGCTGCCCACCGAGAGCTGGACGGGGGTTGGCTGAGTCTGTTTCTGCTGAGAGAGCATGGCTGGTCGTTTGGGTGCCTGGCTGATGAATTGCTGTTGAGGGCTGGGACTGGGCGATGATGGCAGAGCACAGTGGGAGCAGAGTTGGCTCTGGTTGCAGACGGACTTGGCGTCGTCCAGGAAGAAGGGCTGGCGGCCGCCGGCAAAGCCCTGGGGGGAGCTGGTGAGGTTGAGTCCGCCGTCGAAAGGGGAGTAGGTTCCGATGGTGTTGAAGAGGAGGCTGGCGCCGGCCTGGACGAAGTTGCGGATGCTCAGCGGCTGCTGGCGGAAGCCGGTGGCGGGTTGGAAGCGGAAGAGCTCCCCGGCAGGGTCCAGGAACTCCACCTCGGCCAAGGCAGCGGCCAGCTCCTGCTTGTCGGCGAGGGCCTGGCGGAGCTTGGGGCAGAGGCCGGAGGAGCGAGGGCCGCAGTGCAGACGACGCAGGGCCTCCAGGGCATGGGCGATGGCCCAGACGGCGGCGGCGGAGTCGGTGATACGGGCGTTGTGGCGGATCTCGCCGGTGCGGAGGCAGTCGGAGCCGTGGCAGTTGGCAATGGCCTGGAAGAGATCGGGGCGCCAGGGATTGCTGCTGGCGGCGGGAGGCTGGGGGGTGACGGACTTCCAGTGGGCGGCGAAGTCGGGGAGGGCGTCGGAGCCGGACTGGAGGACGAGCATGCCGATGGCGGCCGTCTCCCGGCCCATGAGAAGGGCGGGTAGGTCGGGGGCGGCCTCAGGGAGGAGCCAGGCGAGGTCGCCGGGCATGAAGCTGCCAAGGCGGGTGGCGCGGAGGACGGCGTCGAGGAGGCAGGCGAGGGCGGGCGGGGAGAGCCAGGCGACGACGCCGTAGCTCCCGGCGGCCTTCAGGGCGAGTAGCTTGGCCAGGACGGCGTCGAGGGCCGGCCAGTGCTGAGGGTGCTCGCAGCCGTCGCCGGGGAGGCTGGCCTGGAAGGGGATGCAGAGCTCTTGCTGGCCTTGAAGGAGTTGGGAGGCAGCAGAGCCGGCGGAGCCCCAGGCATCGTGGCTGGTGAGGAGGCTGAAGGAGGACCAGCCGAGGGAGCCCATCAGGGTCCCCAGGGCCTCCGCCTGGGCTTGGACGGAGATGGAGGCGGCGAAGGCGCGGCCCTTGGCGGAGTCGCTGAGGGGGCCGGTGACGATGGCGGGGAGATTGTAGGCGGCGGCGAGGGAGGTGAGGGGCTGGGCGTCGGAGGGTGAGGTGAGGAGGGCGATGGCGTTGGCGGGGTCGGGGAGGAGGGAGGAGTTGGGCGGGGAGAAGGCGAGCTGGGCGCTGAGGAAGTTGGCGGCGTCGCGGAGGCCGCGGGCAGGCTCGCTGCAGGAGTCCAGGACGAGGCTGCCGAGGCGGATGCCGGGGAGGATGGCGCTGTCTTCGTTCACCTTGTCCAGGGCCCAGAGGAAGCCTTCAAGAGCCTGGTACTCCACGGGCTGCAAGGCGCCGCAGCTGAGGCCGTCCGGCCCTGCCTCGTGCAGCGGAAGGACTGCGGCCAGGAGAAGTCCATCGTCGGAGGCATCCTGGAGCAGAAATTTCTCCTCGTAGACAGCCTGGGCTGGGGCGCTTTGGAGTGCGGTTGTGGGGAGAGTAGGCTGGGTGGCTGGGCTTGTAGAGGTGGGCTTGGTGGAGGATGGCTGAGGAGATTTGTGATGCCTGGAGTGGGGGCGGGGGCATTGTGGGCAGGCGGTGGGAGTGCGGCAGGCGGATTTGAGGCCTGTAAGGGGAATCATGCGGCGTCCATCGTAGCCGAGAAGGGCCTGGCTGAGCTCCAGCTGTCCGCCGCGGAACTCTCCGATGGCCTTGAAGGTGTAGGCGTTGCCTCCGCTGGGTCGCACCAGATTGCTCACTTTCAGCGCCCCAGAGGACCAACCGTCAGCGCCGAACGTAAAAGTCTGAAAGTAATCTTTGTCCCATTTGTACCTGAGCTGGTAGGATGAGGGATACCTTGTTGACAGCATCGCCGCGGGAGAAGGCAACGTTGCGAACGGCGGTGAAGAGGAGGTCGGGGAAGTCGGGGCGGTGGAGGAGGCGAGGGCAGAGGGCGGCCTCCTGTCCGCAGTGCTCTGCCTGCAGATTCCCCAGCCCCACGGCCAACGCGAACACGCTATTCACCACATTCGCCAGCACTGCTCGCAGATCGTAGTCGCCTGAGCAATCAAACGTAGGAGTATTTTGGGGCCTTCAGGAAAAGTTTGGGGTAACCTTTGGAGGTTCGGTTGGCGAGGAAAGAAGGCCACCAGGGATTGCGCTGGTTGTTGGTGGCGTTGAGGCGGCTCATGTGGACCAGCAGGGGCTCCAGGGGTTGGACGTCGTAGTCGAGCGTGAGAGCGCCCAGGCCTGTCGTTGCAGTGGATGTTCAGCGGAGGATGAAGAGGGCATTTGAGGGGCTCGTACCCAGCAATTCGTTGCCCTGTACAAGGCGAATGTCGGCCCCGAAGTCGGGCAGGCCGATGAGGGTGAGTTGGCCGGGCTGCAGTTGACCGCTGCGCCAAGCCCTCCCCAGCGCCGCCATCAGCTCCTCCACCTCCTCCTCTTCAATCCCCACCACCTCCTCTTCCTCCGTCAAAGAAGGCAGGAGAAGGAGAGTGAAACGGTTGAGGAGCAGGATGACAGCCCGGGCGCCCGAGCGTCGATGCTGGATGAGGCGAGCGACGAGGATGTCGTTGCCCTTCACGCTCCCCGACTCCAGGCCAAGGCTGGGCGCCAGACAGACGCCGCCGGCACGGGCCACTCCTTCCAGCTGCAGGAGAGCGCTGCGACTACTGCTCCGCTTCTCCGAGTAGACCACCTTCAGTCGTATTTGAGCTTTTTCCTTTTGATATTGGAGGATGGATGGGTGGTGAACGGAAGCGTAGGTCCAGTTGAAGGAGTTGAGGAGGCTGATGACGGCCTGAAGCTGGGTGGGCATGGAGACGGAGGCGCGGAGGCTGTAGGGCAGCAGTGGGCTCTGGCCGGGTGAGTGCGGACCGATGGAGACGATCTTCCGCGATGCTAGCACCTCAACCCCCACTGCTCTCTCTATCAATAGTGCTGATGGATTGGCAATGCCTGAGATGCAGCAAGAGCAGTGTCGTCGTGAGGCGGGGCGACGAAGCCTAGGAGGTGCTGGCTTTTGAGAGGCGGTGAGTTGAGAGTGCGTCGAAGGGATTCGTAGGTGCGAGCGGGGCTGGCGCAGGTGTCCAGGGCCAAGGCACCCAACTTCAGGCCTTTCATCAGCTGCGGGTTTCGGTTGATCGTGTCCAGGGCCCAGAGGAATGACTCCACCATCAGCAGACCCTCCTCTGACACTTCCTTCAATATTGGTTACATGAATCTCAAGATGAACAAGACTGAGGAATAGGCTGGTGCCAGAAACCGAGGAGCATTGGAAGGGCGAGTTTCCTGGTTGGTGGAGTGGGAATAGGCCGGCGATGAGCAGGCCATCCTTGGAGGGGACGAATAAGCGTTCTTCGTCCGCCAGTTCAGTCGTTGGACTCGTTTGCAGCTTAAATTGCGGTCCCTTGAAAATGAATTGTTGGCAGGTTAGTAGGAGGAAGGAAAGGCGGAGGGGATGACTTGAGCTGGCTGTGCGTAGGCAGGGCAGGTAGAGCATTGCGAGCGGTTGGTGCAGGAGGATTGGATCTTCTTGTACAAAGTTTTGCCTTCTTTGCTCACCAGCTGAGCGCCTTCTTCACTCGGCTTGTACTCTCCAATCTACAAAGTTCTCCTGCTTTATTACATCATCAATTTCTGACCGTATCGCAAGCAAAATTTCAATTGACCTTGACAAATTTGCGAGAGGAGGCTTGGTAGGAGAGAAGGTTGAGGGAGGCGGCAGAATCGCGTCTCTTCGAGAAGGAAAAGAGGGCGTTGCTCTCGTCCCTGAACTTGATCTTAGACAAGGCCTTGTAGATGCGTGCGTTCCTCTCCTGGAAATGATATCATCGCTGAAAGAAAGATAGACTAAAAGAGAGGGATGCCTTGAGGGGAAGGGCTCTGAAGGTAGGGCAGATGCCATTGTAGTCGGGGCCGCAGTACTCCTGGAGCACTGCGTGGAGCGCGAAACCCAAGGCATAGACGCTGTTCACTACATCGTTCGCGTGCTCGTCCACCTCAACTCACAGCCTTTCCTCCTAGCCAAGCCAGAGCGAGCCCTGAGAAGTGAGCAGACCAGATCTAAGGGAGAAGATGAAAGGAGGCTGTCGGTGAGCCGGCAGACGGGGGTCTTGGCTCTAGGAGGAGAGTCTGCGAATCGGCAGCCGAGCTTCGCCTCAGCGTAGGCTCGACTCCACGCATTGCCGGCCGCCTCTGCTGCCAGTTTGTTTAGCAGATGATGTCTGGTGGATGAGCAAATAGTGGGCATGAGGTTCTGTGGCCATGAGAAGGAGTGCGAGAGAATGTACCGGAAGCTGAGATTCTCTGCGGGAGGGGCGGATAGGACGATTGCGGAATCGGCAACGTCGTCCAGGCCAGCGATGGCCTCCGGGGCATCCCAGCCCTTTGGCACCAGGAGCACCAACTTTTCCCTCGTCGTCGTCTTCAGCGCAGCCAGGAAGCCTGGAAAGAAGGCAGGAATTCTTTCTGTCAAGAACGAATGAAGAAGAACGAACAAGACAATAAAAATGAATCGTAAAAAGCAAATTAATGACAGAATTGTACCTCTGAGAAGGTGTGGCTCGGCGAAGAAGAGGACAGCCTTGGCCTGGGGCGCAAGGCGGGCAACAGCGGCAGCAGCCTCAGCCATGCTCACGCTGTCATTGGCGATCATCGTCGCATTGGCCAGGCAAAGACCGGCCCCTGGTGCTTTCAGGCTCAGCAGATCGGCACTCAATCGCCCGTAGTCCGAGTTGGAGTGGACCAGCTGAACAAAGCTCCAGCCCGCCTCCTGCATCATATTTTTAAAAATCACTCGAGCTTAGAGGTTGAAAAAGATGGGAGGGACCTTGATGAACTGGAGGAGGAGGTCCATACGGGTGGCGTCGCTGTGTCGTGTTGCCAGAGCGGTAGGGTAAAGATGATGGTCGGAGAGGACGGCGGATTCCGCAGCGTAGGCTAAGTGAGGGAGACCGCTGTAAGCCAGTATAGCGCCCACGTCCACAGTCGTGTTGTCAAAGCCCCCGCCCAGCACTCCCACCACGTCCTTCATTTTTAAAACCTCATTCAAGGGGCTCATAATTCTAAAATGATGGAAGGCGAAGGACCTGAGGACTGAGACGATGCTGTGCCTGGTCGGTGAAGGCAGTCTCCCCAGTGAGAAGGGAGGCGGTGAGTAGAGCGGCTCGTGGCGGACTCGTGCAGGAGTCGAGGGCGAGGCCGCCAAGGCGGACGCCGGGCAGGATCTGGGCGAAGGGGCCGTCCTTCCCGTTCAGGTTCCGCAGGCTGTACCAGAAGGCCTCTGCAGGAATGGGGCATCTCCTTGAAAAGAGCCAAGCAGCTGTGGGATGGGGAGGAGAACCGGCCAGCTGATAGCCGTCGTGAAGACGAAGGTGGGAGCAGGTGTAGGCGGAGGAGGCGAGGTTGTGGACGGGGAAGATCCCCACCAGACTCAGGTCTCCCGCGGAGTAGATGTAGTTGCTCTCTGGAGAAGCCTCCAGACAAACGCAGTCATCTGGAACCGTGAGGGTGAGCAAAGAAAGGAAAGGTAGGGGAGTTAAAAGAGGACCGCCAAGAATGCAGGAGGAGACGGGAGGGGTGGGAGTGATGCGGAGGTTGCCGGCGGGATCCACGGTGGGAAAGACAGCTTTCTTGTGGGTGAGGAGGGGCTGGCCGCGAGTGAAGGAGAATAATTGGCTGTAGGCTAGAGATTCGTCCGAGCCCTGTAGCTGGAAAATGGCAGCGGAGGAGGTCGACCGTCCCATGTCCACCACACGTCCGGCAAGCGAAGGAGGGCTGACAATAAAATCTTATTTTTCTGGCTTTATGGGAAACTTTTTTTGGTCACATCAATTAGCATTACCATTTGCCTCTGGCATGAAATCCAAATCGCCCACTATTTATGTCCCAAAATTCATTTTCGAGTAAAATTTAGGATCAATTACTGTGATATTTCTTCATGACTAACAGTCTTATGCTAGACGTGAAAGGTAAATGAAAAGGAAATTTGAAGAGGAAGTAAAAAGTTCGGTATAGAGAAGAAAAGAAAGTCTTTTGAGATGACCTTCGAATCTGAGGGCCGTAGGTGAAGTTGAGGCTTTGCAAGGCAGCAGTGAAAGCAGGTGGCTGCAGGCGAACGAGGGCGGGGCATAGACCGGGTCGAGAGGCACACTCGCTGCTCCACGCCCCGCGCAGTGCCAGAGCGTAAGCGTAAAATAGGTCCAGTGCAGGAACCAGATACGGATTAGCCCCCGTTTCGCCAAGCTTGCACTCTTCTCCTTGCACACATCCTCCCGCCTCTTCCACCATCTCAATCACCGCAAATACAGCTGGTTTTGCGCCCAAAAAAAGACAAAAATGAGATAGTCGTTCATTAATTTTCCTATCTTTAATGTTTTGCCTTTATAACCTCCAAACTAAAGTAAGATGAGCATTGAATGGGAACCTCCCATAGCCAGTTGGAGGCGCCTCGTTGCTGTGGTTTGAGAGTTGGCCAGTAGCGACTGAACTCGGGGACTTGAAGAGGCCAGTCCGGGCCGAGAACCAGAGTGCCTTGGGCCACATGGGACGGGAGTAGCGCAAGACTGGCGGGTCGTAGGCTGAAGCCGCCAGCGAATATCCACCGCAGCATCTGCGAAGACAGCCCCGCTGCCGGCTGTGTCGATGCATACGCCTTCAATTACGCCCTTTTTCTATCTGGACATCAATCAGTCTATCAAGATATCCAGCCCATTTTCTATCTTGGCATAGGCCTGGGCGTGCAAAGAAAAGAGTACCTTGAATAGGCGCAGGGTGAGGCGTTGCGGGGCCAGCACGATGACAGCCGGGGAGTGCGGGAGGTTCTGGAAGAGGCGAGCCAGTATAGCCAGCATGTCGCTGTCCGTGGACGCATCTGCAAAGGCTCTGTTTCCTCTTCCATCCTCCTTCCCCTTCTTCCCCAACCAGTGAGGAGCTCGGCGTTGGAGATGCAGAGTCCTTGAGCAGCAGCGGCCTTGAGTAGGGCCTCCTTGGCGGGGCTGCTGGTCTCCTTGCCCTGCTCGGGGGCGTAGACGACGGCGGCGCGGGTCCAGCCCAGCTCCAGGGCGGCAGCGACGGTGGCCTCCGCGTAGACGGGGAGGGAGGGCATCCGACTGCGCAGGTCCTTGCCCACCAGAGCCCCGTGGGACTCAGCTGCCAGGCCGAACTCACCCAGCAGCGATGACACGCCCCCAAAGCTGCCCCCCTCTTCCGGCCCCAGCACGCCTGCACATTTATTCCCTCACCTACTCCTTCCACTGATGTTTTGCTACAATTAAGACAGCCTTTTTGAGAGGTGTGAGAATTTTTGGACGGCTGAGCACAAAAATTTTTGACCCCCCATTTTTATGACTGGATCTGAAAAAGGGGTTAATTTTATACTATGTCTTAGAATGGGAGCGTTCAAAATGCCTCCGTTGGCTCACAATCGCTAATTGATTGAGGGGAGGTCGGCGCAGTAGGTCAAATTTGTGATTTTCAGACCCGTGACACAAAAATGGAACTAGCAAGCTCAATACTCAATGAAATTCGTAAATTCCAATTGTATGGCAACCTTATTTATCTAAGGTGTTTAGTGACACCTTTAAACCACAGATTTTTCTAATTTTTTTAATGCAAAATCTGATCCAAAATGAAAATCACGAAATATCAAATTTTCATTTTTTTTCAAAATTGCTGATTTTCTGTGCCGTAATTACCTAGGCCAGCCTCAAAACTAGCATTTTCGTACTGTCCGTGAAATTTTGGTCTAGAAAATGCCTCATGTTCTCCAAAAAACTGCTGGCCTATTATGACTTTGCTCCGATTTATGTGCCCTCCTCTAAATATGCCCCATGTTATAGCATAGGGCACTTAAGGTAAGACAAAATTTTAGCACTAAAAAACTTCCTGCTCATCGGGAAACCAATATTGCTCAATTTCCTCTTATGAGATAACTACCTTAAGCCTTATGCAGGTACTAAGCAAGAAAAATTGATGGGTTTCAGTTTAAATTTATGAAAAATTATCCAAAGCATGAGGGCAGGTCAAGAATTAGCCCTATGCTATAACATAGGGCAAAATTGACGAAAAAATTTTGGGTCTTGAATTTTGATTCCAATGGCCTAAATCGATCCTCTAGCCTCAAATACACCCAAAAATATCATTTTTGGGCTTAATTTTTAAGAATTTGGAAATTTGACTTTTTCAAGATTTTTGGTCAAATTTGTCCCAAGCTAAGGAAAAACTCAAAATTATGTGATTTTGAAATAATCTAAATTTAAGCCCAAAAATGATATTTTTGGGTGTATTTGAGGCTAGAGGATCGATTTAGGCCATTGGAATCAAAATTCAAGACCCAAAATTTTTCGTCAATTTTGCCCTATGATATAGCATAGGGCTAATTCTTGACCTGCCCTCATGCTTTGGATAATTTTTCATAAATTTAAACTGAAACCCATCAATTTTTCTTGCTTAGTACCTGCATAAGGCTTAAGGTAGTTATCTCATAAGAGGAAATTGAGCAATATTGGTTTCCCGATGAGCAGGAAGTTTTTTAGTGGTAAAATTTTGTCTTACCTTAAGTGCCCTATGCTATATAACATGGGGCATATTTAGAGGAGGGCACATAAATCGGAGCAAAGTCATAATAGGCCAGCAGTTTTTTGGAGAACATGAGGCATTTTCTAGACCAAAATTTCACGGACAGTACGAAAATGCTAGTTTTGAGGCTGGCCTAGGTAATTACGGCACAGAAAATCAGCAATTTTGAAAAAAAAATGAAAATTTGATATTTCGTGATTTTCATTTTGGATCAGATTTTGCATTAAAAAAATTAGAAAAATCTGTGGTTTAAAGGTGTCACTAAACACCTTAGATAAATAAGGTTGCCATACAATTGGAATTTACGAATTTCATTGAGTATTGAGCTTGCTAGTTCCATTTTTGTGTCACGGGTCTGAAAATCACAAATTTGACCTACTGCGCCGACCTCCCCTCAATCAATTAGCGATTGTGAGCCAACGGAGGCATTTTGAACGCTCCCATTCTAAGACATAGTATAAAATTAACCCCTTTTTCAGATCCAGTCATAAAAATGGGGGGTCAAAAATTTTTGTGCCACCGATTCTCAAACCTATCAAAAAGGATGTCTTAATTAGTCTTGATGCTTATTCATTAAAGCAATGGCGTATCTTCCACCACAAATTATTATAAAGCCTCAACAGCAAACAGATGCTGTAAATTTCGAGAAATTTAGGGAGAAACGCATCTGTCTAGATGTCCATGTTCACTGCACCATCGAAAGGATTTGAATATCAAACCTAGAGTACTGCATAGTTATCAGAGAAAGGGAGAGGCATAGAATAGTTATTAACCGAGGCGAATTTTGGTAGAATTAAAGGTGCACTGGCTGGGCTTGGCGGCCAATTGGGCATAGGCATCGGCTGCTTCACTGAGAGCCAAGCGCTGGTCCAGACACGTGTCCCGAATGTCCACGCCTGCCAACGCCAACAGCCCCTGTCCATGTGAGCTGATAGGGAAGGGAATGGGCGAGGACCAATTGGGATGCCGGGGACGAAGGAGGCGGTGAGTGGGGCCTGGCCGCGGTACAGACTCCCCGACTCCGCGTTCAGCGCCGCCGAGGCCCAGAGCAAAGCCTCCGCCACCTCCACTCCTTCCCCTCGGATTCCTCCGCACAGCGAGCCACCCAGTCCCGCCTCATGCACACCCAACAGCGCCGTCAGCACTGCTCCCGCTTCTCCAATTTGTATACCATCATCACTATCAACCCAGCATAATTCATGTCAATTCATAATTTTCCAAAGGAAGATGAGAGCAATGGAAATGAATAGGTTTGAACCGTCGGCATGCTCGAGGCGTTGGCGACTGCAGGTCTGGTAGGCGAGCGAGGCGTGGGCAGAGGAGGAGCAGAGGGCGAGGATGGCTAGGAGGAAGAGGACGTAGGATGGAGGCTTTGGCATGGCGCTGCGGGTGGGCGGCGCCAGACGCAGCCTGGGCACTGAAGCATTGGTCATCAGACTCCGCTTTTGCTCAGCCCATGGGGAAGGGCGCGGGAGGCGGGTGGCTGACGTTGCCTCAGCGGGGACTTAGCGCGAGGAGGGGTGAGAAGGAGGAGGAGAAGAGGGCTGGGGAAGGAGGGAGGGAGGGAGGCTAAGAGGCCATTCTCCACTCTCCGCCCTACTACTGGCAGAGAGTCCAATTATGGTCAATATTTGCAAATCCAGCGGACGCCGGGCGGACGGGATCCGAGCGGGAGGGAGGGAGGGATGGACAGCCCCCTCCCTCCCTTACCACACATCCACGCTCCACCATTCACCAAGCACCCACATGAAACTTTCCTTCCCCGCCTTTGCTCCTTCTCCTACCTCTCCCCGTCAACTGTCGCCAGCTCGTCCCTTGACGTAGAAGGAGAGGAGCAAAAGGGCGGGAATCGAGGAGGAGCCAAAATAGGGCCTGTAAAAATGGAGCAAACAAAGCGGGACGAATGGGGCTGGCTGGTGGCCGTTGCATTGTAGGGCGACAAACAATGGGGGAGGATCACGCTCTATCCGGCACGATTCAGGCGCCGCTCCCTTAGGCCTCCTGGCCTACAGCCTGAGAGAGAGGAATAGTTGAGCTGGGATAGTTGAGGTGGGATAGTTGCGGAGGGTTGGTAGGGATGGTCATGGGATGGTAAGGAGGGAAGGAGCTGTGAGATGGTGTGGTGGAAGGCGGATGAAGTGTGGGCGGAAGCTGAAGGAAGCTTCGTTAGCTCCTCGGCTCATCTGCCGTCCTAATCGCCGGAAGCGGCGGGAGGCACTGGCAGCTAGAACGGGGCACACGCCTATTGGGGCTTAGGCGAGGGGTTGGAGGCGAGGGTAGGAGGGAAGGAGGGAGTGGTAGTGGAGGGTGGAGAGAGGAGGGGGGCTGATGTTTGCTCGACGGCTGAAAGTTGGAGGTGGCGGAGGGCGAAGAGGGGCCCGGATGGACGTTGGTCGGGAGGGAGAGAGTATGAAGGGAGGGAGAGAGACAGTGCGGGTGGGGCCAATATGCGGCGCCCTTCTCTGCTCACCTCGGCTTAGTGGCCTAACGAGGGGGGAAGAAGGGGTAGGAGAGGAGAGAGAGGCTATGGGGCTTTGTGGACACTGGGGATCGTCGCTTGCAGCTTAGGGAAGCGCGCCATGGGAGCTGGCTGGGGACGGAGGCGGGCCAGTGGATGGAGCCAGCTCAGTCCGCCAGCAAAAAAGGGGGAAGGGGAGGAGGCATCAAAAGAGGCCAAGTGGTTGAAGGGAGGGGCGGAGGAACATCATTCCCTCCCTCCCTCCTTGCCTCTTGCCCTCACGCATCGTCTCCACAACCACCACCTATCCGCATTCCATTGCCACAATCATTCCTATCAAATCCGCCACTTATCTTTTTCCACCGTTCCTTGGCTAAGCAAGTGCCAACTATGTGGTTTGTCATCTGTGCATGAGGCAAAGTAAATGTACAATGTTGTGGCGGGAGGAGGAGGGTAGAGAGTGACGGAAGGTGTAGCTGGCCAAACAGTGAGGTAGACAATGGACGACTTAATCCCGGGGGCAAGGGGAAGGTGAGGTGGCGGTGTGAACCTGAGTAGAGGCAGCCACGGGCATTCATTGCTAGCTGGGCAGACAGAGCCTGTTGACGAGTTCATCAAAGCCTCTGCCTCTTCTTCGCTTACCCTCTCTCCCATCCTGCCTTCCTTCGCCTAATAGTGCCAGTCACTTAGGCACACCTCTTTTCATTCCCATTATCATTGAATCTCTCTTCTGTTGACCTATTTTGACTGCCATGTCCCCGATTGGTGTATTAGAAGCATGAAGAAGGTATTTCCTTGTTTTGGCACCAAGGCCAGTGATTGAGCAGAATAGTTTGTTGCGCTTGCCCTGCTAAGACGAAAAGATAAAAGAGGCGGTGAGGGAGTTTTTTGTCAGCATGCATTGGGTTGTTGACTAGACATGAAAGATAGGACGGGGACGGTCAAGAGTTATAGCTTACAACTCGCTACTTTATCCTAAAGTTTCATAATTTGAAATGATCCCTGGCATAACTAAGCAGCTTCACCAAAAATATTCGAAAAATGCAAAGAACGGGAAATGTTATAAAATCCAAAAATAGGAGTCAATTTTATTATGCATCAAAGTATATTCTAGCATACATTTTATTCCATGAGTTTCGTGCTTTCTTGCATTTTGCTGCAGTGGAATAAAAAAACATGTCTCCTTTAATAAACTTCAGAAACAATGATGGCAGTGCTATTCGGAAAAAAGAGGAAGCAGCAAATGCAATAAAATCACTAATCATCACTCGGCTCTTTCTGCAAATTTCTCCCCTGAATGATTTTTATGGAAAACTGGAGGAGATGATGAATTAGAACCTGTAGACAGAGGACGGCGAGTTTGTGCCGGCAATTGCGGAGTGTCCGGCTGGCCGTGCCTAGATGAACCACTGTTGCCTGCCCATCTTCAGTGCTCCAGTCCTTGCACTCTGCGTCCTCAGAACCCGTCCAGAAAGCCGGGTGGGGCCTAGGACCCAGAATTTCATCAAGGCTTCCAGGAAACGAAGAGAACCAGATGTCCTTGTTCCCCCGTACACTTTTCCCACTGAAGGCCAGCAGAGGTGCGTCATAGCCGGAGTCTCCGGCCACCAGCTCCGAGAAGCTTTTGAACAACAGCTGCCCTCTTCAAAACTCTTTTGATGAAGCGAAGAGTTTTGGAAATAACAGAGTTTATAGACTGGGATTAAACTTGGTCATCAGCGTTGGCAAATGAAAAGGTGTGAGACCGAAGATTGATGATGATTGAGCTGTGGAGGTCTGTTGGCAGCAGGTCCTCTAGTGATCCTTTCTGGGTGGCCAGAAAAGCTTGAAAAACGGCGTTGACGCCGGCTCGCTTGGCCTCGGCCTGGCAGAGCTTGTCCGCCGTTGCCCGCCCTCCGATGTTCCCGCTCAAAGGTGCGTTCAGTGCCACCAGACGCAGCTCAAACCATACCTTACCCTCTGCTTACTCATATTAGAAGAAGCAAAGGCCTACCCTATCCTGCTGTCGGCTTCGAACGAGCTCCTCCCGCGGTCCAGCAAAGGCGAGCTGAGGCCGGCGCTGTGTCTGGCTGATCAAGCGCCAGCCGTCCATGGCGCGGATGAAGAGGCGGCCGCTGGCGGCGCTGAATGCCGTGCTCCCGATGTTCACGAAGTCTTCAGCTTCGTACAGCCCTCGATCGTCGGCGAAGACCAGCTGCTGACCCGCAGGCACTGCCAGCTGCAGCTCCTCATCCGCCTTCCCCGCGCTTCGCTTGCTCCGCCGCCCTCGACGACAGCAGTTCTGGCCAGCCCTCTGTCCTTTGGGAGAAGGCTGAAAGAGTGCAGAAATTGCTACCCCGCACTGGTTGTCGTAGCGGAAGTAGGCGCAGTGCTGCGGGCAGGCTCGACAGGGCGCATAGCTGGGGGCCTGGGGCAGGTAGTCGGGGCAGCAGTCCTGTCATTCTCATCCTAATTACCCTGTCAATGGAATGGAAGAGGAGAAGGACCTGAGCCTTGCAGACGGGGTGCGGATTGGGCTGATGGCAGGCGTAGGGGCAGCTGCGACAGCCCTGGCGTCCGCGAAGGCCGGCGTTCCCAGCGGGGCCTTTGAGGCCGGGTGGTCCTGGAGGGCCGGGTGGACCGGGGAGGCCATGGCCGTTGCCCGGCGGCCCCGGCTCTCCCTTCGGCCCCAGCAGGGACTCACCCGGCTCGCCCTTGGCGCCGGGGAGGCCAGGGGCTCCGGGACTGCCCGCAGCACAGGCGTTGCTCTGCCCAGGATAGCCGCGAGGGCCGACGGGGCCCGCAGGACCGGCCGGACCGTCTCGTCCATCCGTACACTCTCGGCTGCACTCAAACCCGCTCAAGCTATATGGACGAATGACTTGGGAAAAATGAAGAGCAGGAACATAGCCGGCTGGTCCCGGAGGACCCGCGGGTCCAGGGCATGGCTTCGGCACGGACAGCGTCACACGCTCCATTCCGCATGTACCTCAATATCCTGGCACTGTGCGACTCCTGTTTAATTCAAATCAAATGGAAAAGGTCACCTTCTTCTGCATAGAAAGGGTGAAAAAGAAGAAAGAGTAAGAGGAGGCGAAATATCATGGTACTTTTCCTGAACAGAGCAGGCTTTGGTAGGGGGTGGGGAATGGGAAGATTGAAGTTTGAAGGGCGGGAGAGGGTGGTTGGGTCTTTATCAGCGTCAATGAGGGCGTGAGTTAGGCGCTGGGTAGCAGGGGATTAGTTTTTTCCCACCTCCACCCAGCTTTTCAACCACTGGGGGGCGAAGTCCAGTAAAGACGCTCGCTTCTCTTTTACAAGCCTTCCGCACGCCTAAGCAACTATAACATGAAGCCAAAAATGCTCATGATGATGATGGGTCATTGTTCTCTTTGAATTATAAAAGCGGGTTGTAGCGCGAATTATAAATATTTATTAAAAAAATTCCGAGAAAAGCAAGAATCATAAACCGCTGAACGTATAGTGTTCAATGGGATGCATGAATTGAATTGCTATATTTATCGAATTGTTTGTTTTTAATAGTAGGGAGCATGGGACTATGTTTTTTATCGCGTCAACTAATTCTACCTAACTCTACTTCTACCTACATAACTCATTCACCGTTACAGATGCGGTTAGTTATTTCTTTAATCATATTTGATAAACATATTAAATTCGACATAAACATATAAAACATACATTAATTTGATACATAGTCGCACTTTCGAATCACAGCTCTAGAATGTTTCACAAATTGGTTGGGTCAGACTGGTTTTTTTAACTAATGTATAATGCTTTTGACAAGAACGGGTGAAAACGGGAATTTAGAAAAAAGAAGTAACAAAAATTAATAAAAAAAAGGAAAAACGGCTGATGTCTGGAGCCCCCCCCCCCCCAAAGGTTTCACCCCCCCCCCCCCCCCCAAAGTTTCACCCCCCCCAAGAGTTTCACCCCTCCCCCATGAGTTTCACCCCCCCCCAAAGGGTACTATATTGAAAAAATTTTTAATAGCTTAAAATACTCTTCTGTACATATCTCGAAATTTAAACTCACGGAATTTTTTTGTAGATGATTAAATACCTACTTTTTTTTGAAACATAGTCAGTCTATACCGAGTTCGTCATGCTACTAGTTAGTCTATACCGCAATATAGGGCGTAGCCACCTGACTTTTTTAAAGGCTCGCGAGGGACATAGTTAGTCCTTAAACATAGTAAGTCCTTACCAAGTTCATTGATGTTTTAAAGTGCTCAACTCGGTAAGGACTAACTAGTAGGTACTGCCACAGTCAAAGGACGAGCCTTTTAGTTTTTGTGTTGGCTACGCCCTATATAGCGGTATAGACTAACTAGTAGCATGACGAACACGGTATAGACTAACTAGGTAAAGACTCAGTAAAAAAGTAGGTATTTAGTTGTTTAGAAAAAAATTCCTTGAGTTTAAATTTCGAGATATGTAAAGAGAAGCATTTTAAGCTAATAAAAATTTTTTCACTATATACCCTTTGGGGGGGGGGGGGTGAAACTTTGGGGGGAGGGTTGAACCTCTTGGGGGAGGGGTGAAACTCTTGGGGGAGGGGTGAAACCCCTTTGGGGGGGTGAAACCTTTGGGGGGGGGCTCCAGACATCAGCCGGAAAAACTAAAATGCGAATAATGGGTGAGAGAGAGTACAATCCATAGATAACGCGAAGAATATGATGTTACAACTTACAATAGGTGCAGAAACCTTTCTCTTCGATAATGCTGGAAGAAGAACATCTCGAATACCTAAGCCAAATAAATACATTCGCCCCGGATGGAATGGCGCAAACCGCAAACAAAGGTGGAAGAGTTCAATGGAATTTTGACCACCAACCCTACGCATCATCTGGTTTCTTCACGCAAGGTTAGTTTTTTGACCGCGGTCTATAGAGGTTACGGAACTTTTGTCCTCATATATATATATATATATATATATATATATATATATATATATATATATATATATATATATATATATATATATATATATATATATATATATATATATATATATATACATAGGTATATATATTTCTGGAAATGCTGGGAACGGGCGAATTCTCAACGGATTTGGACAAACTTTTTTTCCTGAAAGGTAATAATATTTTAGGAAGATCTGGAGGGGTAGACCCGGAATCTGAGCAATTGAAACATTACTTTTTTGGGTAGAAAGGTTGAAAAACGGGGTATGTTGAGAAATAGCGAATTCTCAACGGATTTTGACAAACTTTTTTTTCCTGAAAGGTAATGAATATTTAGGAATATTTGGAGGGGTTAAACCGGTCCCGGGGCATTTGAAACATTACTTTTTTGGATAGAAAGTTTGAAAATTGGTGTATGCTGAGAAATGGCAAATACTCAACGGATTTTGAAACTCTAGTTTTTTCTGAAAAGTAATTAAATTTAAGGGAGAAGGAATTTAAGGATGAAGTTGATGATGAGCTGCTTATACACCACAGCCTGGTAGAGGCCCATGATGACAAGGTGAAAGCAAATGAACACAATATTCTTAATCTATGCCCAAAATTACCTACATGGTGCTTTTATTGAGGCCAAAAACCCTTAAGAATGCCCCAAGACGAAGTTGATGATGAGCTGCTTGTACACCACAGCCTGGTAGAGGCCCATGATGAAAAGGTGGAAGCGAATCAACACAAGATTCTTAATCTATGCCCAAAATTACCTATATGGTGCTGTTATTGAGGCCAAAAACCTTTAAGAATGCCCCAAGACGAAGTTGATGATGAGCTGCTTGCACACCATGGCCTAATAGTGGCCCATGATGACAAGGTGGAAGCAAATGAACACAAGATTCTCAATCTACGCTCAAAATTACCTACATGGTGTTGTTATTGAGGCCAAAAACCCTTAAAAATGCCTCAAGACGAAGTTGATGCTGAGCTGCTTGTACACCACAGCCTGGTAGAGGCCCATGAGGACAAGGTGAAAGCAAATTAACACAAGATTCGTAATCTACGCCCAAAATTATCTATGTAATGCTGTTATTGAGGCCAAAAACCCTTAAGAATGCCCGAAGACGAAGTTGATGATGAGCTGCTAGTTCACCATGGCCTGGTAGCCCCAAGATGAAGTTGATGATGAGCTGCTAGTACACCACGGCCTGGTAGAGGCCCATGAGGACAAGGTGGAAGCAAATGAACACAAGATTCGTAATCTACGCCCAAAATTACCTATGTAATGCTGTTATTGAGACCAAAAACCCTTAAGAATGCCCCAAGACGAAGTTAATGATGAGCTGCTTGTACACCATGGCCTGGTAGAAGCCCATGAAGACCAGATTTGCACCTAGGGTTGTTGGTATCAAATCGTATCTATTTTTTGAGCCTGTTTCATATCTAGGCTCTAAATTAACTTAAAACATCGCCACTGGGCAGCATAACCTTTTTTAGGTTTCTTACAAGGCACCCTAGGGCTCAGAAATGGTCAAAAAAATTTCAAACTTCCAATGTTTTATAGACCAGTTTTGTGTAATTTTTTGCAAGGATTCCGAATCTGTCCTCAGTTTAGCCGTCTGAGCAACCTAGCAAACGTTATTCAAGATTTTGGATTTTTTCTAAGGGTCGTTTAATCACTTTTACATTTAATCACTTTTCAGATGCCAATTTCGGCATAAAGGAGGCCGAAAATCGAAATTCTGAGGGCATAATGCCACCCTCCAGGGTCGATATACTATAGTGACATTGAGACTGGAGCCCCAGACCCTGCCAGTATGCCTCCTGAACAGAACGTATGGCGGACGGCAGATGGCAGATGGCGGATGGTGGACGGGTAACAGACGGGTACTTTTTGCAATTTTTTGGCTCTAACTCTGCCAATTCTCGACCAATAGACAACTTTAAGTCTTTTATAGCATTAAATTCACCAAAATATCATCAATTTCGCTTTGCGAAATAATCAAAATTGCGGATTTTTCACTTTCTTATAATCTCTTATAAAATTTAACTCTCTTTTCTTATAAAATTCTAACCTCTACTGATTCTCTGCAGATTCTAAATTGTAACAAATGGTTTTCAGTTTCAATAATGCCATACCTTAGGCCTTCATCTCCTGTGCTCACCTCAAAACCCTGTTTCCATGACTTATTTCGACTTTCTAAATTCTTTTAGATACCCTCTCTTAAATCGGCAAATACTTATCTTGAAGTGTTGATCATAAAAACAAATTATTTTCCTAAACTATAGTTTTCCAACGGTGGTAGCATCGTAACTGAATATTTGTTAAGTGGTGAAGAACTAGAGCTGTGCTTAATTGAAAATCTTGCCAAAAGTTCGAAATTATCCAAAATACGAATTTTGTGTTTTGACAGCTCATACTCTAATACCGTGAGGGGGAGGCGGTTTTCAAAACACAATATTTTCCAATGAATTTTTCTCAAAAGTAGTCCCTATAGATCATCTATTTTGTGTTAAATTTGTTTGCCAAATGGATAAAAACTCTTGGTGTTATCGCAGTTTTTCTAAGATGAGTGCATGTTCAATGTATCATTTGAGCAGGGCTATCATTTGAGGCAAAAAAGGATGGCAAATAACTTAAATTTTAGTATTTGATGCTATAATAATCAAAAAGCAGCAAGTAAATAGTCAAAAACCCTATTTATAACTATTTTCTTGCACGAAAATGCATTACTAAAGAGGTTGAGAAAAGTTTTCAGCTTGTAACTGCTGTCTGTCCCTTTACTATGTGTAGCCTTTAGTGTGTGGCGCACTAAATGAGACTTGCACTAAAGGCAACAGGCATTATAAGCAACACGCATTAAAAGTAAGACACATATTTCTTATAGAATGAAATAAAATCAAAATCAGTCCAATTTTATAAAATCAATATACCCTGTATTTTATAATTCTATATTTTGTGAAAATACAGAATTACGGAATCAGACACACTGCCCTAAAGATTGAAAAACTTTAGTTGCATTAAAAAGTAAAAGATTTGGCAAACGTAAAAAATAATTGGAGATTTTGATACCGATTAACGCTAAAAAGGCTCTTTTTATCAGGTACAATTTTTGAAGGAAACCAGTTTATTACGCAGCCTAGTTATCCGCCTAGATTAAGATAGGGCTCATAACTTAAAGCTGGCTAACCGGTTAGAAAACTTTATAAACTGATTAAACTTCATTTCTAAAATGAAAAGTTATAGACTACGTGATTATTTGAATTATGTAAATTATGGAAAATAGGAAAATTTGAAGTGGAGTAATAAAGAAGCTGAGAATGGGGGCGATAGGAAGGGGGTTGAAAAGTTGTGGGGTGATAATTCAGCGTCTCCTGGGGTTGATTGAGCTCCAGAGCGGCTGAGTGGCTCATTAGAGCCTTGCTGTGGATGGTGGGGGGGGGGGGGGGGGAGTGTGATAGGTGGAAGATGTGAGGAGTGGAGAAGGTGAAGGGGAAGTGTATGAGTGTGTGAATGCTAAAGCCTCGGATTGATGGCCCGCTTTGGAGTTATGACTGAAAAGCCCCTCGGCTTATGCATGTTTAAGTGCTTCTCGCCCTTCCCCTCCCTGCCTGCCCTGCCCTCCCTCCGCATCCCCAGTCAGTCCACCTCTCCACAGCCATTCCTCCTCCCCTCGCATCCCTCCTTTCAAATGGCCCCACTTTAAGGGAGGGCGCAGCGAGGATGCCAGCAGAAGGACACGAGCTTCGCCAGTGACGACGGCTAATGCGATGCTAATTGTGGAAGCTAGCCAGGGAGGGGGCTGTGGTCAGAGGCTGGGGCAGGGAGGGGAGTGCGGGAGAGGGAGGAGAATGTGGGAGGGGCGGGGGACGAAGATGGGGGACGAAGATGGGAGAGGGCCAGAGCGGGCGGGCGGCACAATGCCAGTGTGAGTCTGTGGCGGGGAGACAATGGCGCGTTTTGTGACAGCAAGACCTCTGGCTGTGAATGCGTGAAGTAGAAGAGGGGAGGGAGAGAGGGAGGGGGAGGAGGGGGGGATGGGGAGGGAAGAGAGGGGAGGAGATGTGGTTGGAGGGAAGGAGATGGGGAAGGGGAGAGGGGAAGGGGAGGAGCCCTGTCCTTGAGAAAGGGGAGGGGCTTGCTGGGGGCGAGGGGTGGGGGGAGGGGGTGGGCGAAAGTTCTCTCTTCCGTATGTACACACACACTGGACTGGTGCGAAGGGGAGTTTGAGATGAGGTTGCCGGCAGAGCTCCGCACGTGTATCAGACTGCTTGCCAGACCATTCCCCCCCCCCCCGCTTTCACTTCCATATCCGCCTCTCCTAATCCAATTAATCCAGGTCTTGCGGGGCATAGGGGGTATGGTGATAGGCTAGGTAGGCGGGTGGATGAGGGTGGGTTAGAGTGGGTGTGGGCTGTGGGGTGAAGGGCCAAGGGCTGGGTTACATTAGCCGGGTGGGCGGGGCCGAGGCGAGGTGAGGCGCGGCTAAGAGATCCCCGGGGCCCTTAGGAGGGAGGGAAGAAAGGGGGAGGGAGGGAGGGGGGAGGGCGTAGAAGGAGGGAGGGAGGTAGGAGAAAGTCACTGTCTGTCTCCCTCCTCCAGCCAGGGCGAGCGGTCTTGTCCAGCGGAGCGTGAGGAAGGAGCAAATTGTAGGTGGGAGGGAGGTTGGAAGGGAATGGTAGCGGCGGAGGGTGGTTGAGAGGAGCTCTGGATCGTTGGTCCTCCCCAGGCTCGTCGTCGGCGTCGACGGCAGCGATGAACCGCTCCCAGCGCTGCGGGCAATGTCGGGGCTGCACGGCCAAGCCCTGCGGCCGGTGCATCTACTGCCAGGACTCCCCGCAGTTCGGCGGGCCGGGGGTGAAGAAGCAGTCGTGCATCGAGCGGCGCTGTCTCAAGGTGCTGGAGAACAGGCTGCAGCGGGACGGGCCCTCCCTGAAGGCCAAGATCGGCTGCGGGGCCTGCGACGAATGTCTGACACCCGACTGCCACTCATGCCTCATCTGCCTGGACAAAAAGTTCTTCGACAACCGATACCTCCCCTCCGCCATGTGCGCCAAGAAGCGTTGCAACCAGGCACGCTCCCTCGAGCTCGCCTTCCCCCCACAGCCGCATCAGCAGGGCATCCAGACACCGCACCACCACTTTCTCGACGCCTATCCCGCCCCGCCACCTCGCCACCTCCTCGAGGGCCTCTACGGACCTGTCTTCCACCACCCACACCCTCATCACCTTCACCACCATCCCGGCCTCCCTCCTCCCATCCATCATCCTCCGCCTCACCAGCCTCTACACCTCCTCCATCCCGGAAAACGGGCCTCACCTCCCGACGATGCCGAGCCCCACCGCAAGCGACACGCCGAAGGCCTCCTCATTCCCGGCCTTCCCAGTGTCCAACAGGTCCCACAGCCCTACCAGATGTCCGCCTTCCCCACCGACGGCACCGTCTTCTCCACCTACCCCATTGCCTCCACCGGCGCCCCGCCCATGATGTTGCCCCTCCCCCTACCCGACCTACAGCCCCCCATTCCTCCCCCCGCCGACTACTCACAGGCTGAGGCCCTGCAGCTCGGGGGGCCGCCCCTCCCGCCCCCTCCCTCCTACAACCTCGCCAGCCCCGTCCACACCCTCAGCTCCTGCTCCAACGACAGCCCCGACTCCCTCTCCCACTTCCCCACCGTCCCCTCCGACCCCATCGCCTCTGACTCCGGCTACCCCGAGGACACCAATCCAACACCCTCCATCTCCACCCCCACGCCCGGATCACAGCCACCACCGCCTCCTACTCAACCCCTCTCCTTCGACTCCAAGGTAGAGGCTTATTTTGACCTTGCTCTTAAGTCGGGCGCTGATTGGGGATGGATGGGTTTAGGCGGGAGCTCAAGCGCATTTATCGCCGTCCTACTGGCAGCAGTACGGGCTGGCGGCGACGGACTTGGACAACTTCGTGGACCCCTCCGCCCTCATTCCACCCTCCCTCTCCGGCTCTCCCCAGGTCGTCCTACAGCCGCTCTGAGCTGAGCACCCCTTTCTATCCATCCATCCATCCATCCCTCCTCCTCCTCCTCTTCTTCCCTCGCCTTGGACTTGGACAGGCCAGTTGCAAGACATTTCATTATAGTCCTCTTGCTCACTAGCATCATCAAAGCATCTTCTCCGTGCTCCGTTTACACAATCTCTCAGCTGCATTTTAGCCCTTCTTCTTTCTCCGTTCCAATCGCTCTGCTCTAGTTCTCTTTCCGGTTGAGCCAGAGGATCCCTCCCAGTGTGTGGCCATTCTTTCATTCATTCATTCGTTCATTCACCACCCATCGGTTGCTGAGTCTGAGTGAGGCATAGTCATGATCCGGGCTATGATAATTTAAGCCATATTGGGGCGTAGGGGAGGGGAATCTGTGAGGTTAGTGTTCCTTCTTTCCTTTCTTTCTACTGGGGCCATAGCGCCTGAGGGCGTGATGTGGTAACTTCTCCCTCCTTCTGCACGCTATCTGTGATCACTTCTACTCCTAGCCTCTTCCCCCCATCCACCTACAAGCACTTAGGCCTCTAATCGTCCCTTCCTTTTACACCCTTTGTGACCAGCCCCAGTGTTTGGTGTCAAATTAGGTAAGAGGGGGGAGTGGAGTGGGGGAAGGAGAAGGAGGGGGGGGAAAAGAGGAAGAGGGGGGAAGGGAGCATTTAGCGCACTGCACTGCTCTGGCCAGCCCTCTGCCCTGCCTGCTGCCTAAGACAAAGCGTTGGACGCTGGGCTGATGCTCAGTGACGATTAACTTTGCCTTTGCACACCCTCCTCGTGCCCCTTTTACCAAAGCACCGCCTCACCTCAGCCCACCACACACACACTCCCTTCTCCTCTCTCTCTCTCTCTTTCTCTCTCTTGAAGACCAGTTGAGAGAGGCTAGAAAGGGGGGAGGGCAGGGCTGATGTTTGGGTTGCTGGGGCTGGGTGGTGGACCTGACCTGTCCCTCCCTCCCTCCCTCCTTTCCTCCCTTCTTCCCTCTCACCCCTCTTACCTCGCCCCCGCCAACTGACAGGCTCACTGCTCCCCTTCCTATCAGGCTACCAGTCCATTGATCATTGAATGGGACCGGAAGACTGCTGCTTCCTTCTCCCCGCCTCCTTCCAACCTGGCCAAAGCAATGCAGAGCAGTTAAGGCGATGAAGAGTGAGAGAGAGAGAAACAGCTATGCTTCAGTTCTTCCCCACCTCCCCCCTCTGTAGAATGTCTACCGTCATCGTCTTTGAAAGACAAATGTTAAGGAAGTTCTTGATGAAATGCTCACTTTCTCGCCCTAGCATTCGTACCCGGACTCTGTATGCGTTTTAGCGTTACTTCAAGTGTGATCTGCTGAAGTTGCTTTCCTCGCCCTCTTCCACCCTTCTCCTTGTCCATTGATAGAGCAGAGAGAGAGATCGGTAAAGCCTCTGATGAATTGTTACAAGGATCCCCTTCCTTTCCTCTCCTTGGCCCCAGTAATCGCTGCAAAGTTGCGGGTTCTGCCCCATCCACTTCTAAATATCCACGCGTCCTTTCGTCTCACCTCCCCCCTCATTTCGCTCGCCTGTACACACTTCTCACTTCACACACCCACTAAGTCCATCCGCCAAGGCATTCATGTATTCAAGCATTTATTGAAACTGTCAATTTCTTTCCATTACACAGTTGGTGTAAAGAAATTGAGCCGTTATTGTATTCGGTGTCTTTCTCGGTGCTTTCCCGTGACCTCTCCCTTCCTCCTTTACTTTTCCTCGTCCCCTTCTTTCTTTCTGCCCTTCTTCTGCTCCCCTCCCTACCCTGTCCTCTCTGCTCTGCACACAAGCACTCATGCCAAGCGCTACTGATAAAATGCAAACATTCTCCCCCTGCCTGCGCTTGAGCACAATGTAGACGTAAAGAAGTGAGTGCGGGATGGGGATGGTGGAGAAGGGATGGTGGGGAAGGGAGGGCAGTGGAATGGGAAGGGAGATGGAGAGTGAGGAGAGGAGGAGGAGAGGAAAGAGAGGGGATGATGCATATTGATTGCGGCAGGGCAGAGGTTGTAGCTGGGCATGGTCTTGAGAGCGGATTCGGCAAAGTGCCTCTGGCTCCAAGAGGCCCTCCTGCTTCTACTCTCCTCCATCTTCTCCTCCTCCTCCTACTCTCCATCTCCCTCCACACCGCCCCTCTCCATCTCTCACCCTCCACAACTCCCTTTTCCTCCTCCCCTCCCCTCCCTCCGCTACCCTCAGACACTGAAGAGAGAGCTGAGCCAGCAGCATATTAGGCAACATCAAGTAAACATTCATAGGAAATGAGCTGCCAGGCTGGAAGAAGAGAGTATCACGTTTTCTGGAGGAGATGAGACTCTTCTCCCTCCTCCAGTCTCAACCCAGCTCAGCTCAGAGCCCAGCCCAAGCATGGGGAAGGGTCGGTGGGTGGGGCTGGTGGTGGGTGGGAGAGGGCCAAGTGGGTCTCTGGAGGAGTATTAGGTTCCCTTCCTAACCTCCTCACTTCCCCCTTTCCCATCCCTCTTCCAGCCCCTCTTCCATCCCCCTCTCCTCCCTCATCCCCCTTTCAGCACCCTAGGCCGCTCTGCAACGGGGCTGGGGGCCGGGGCTAGTCTGCAGCATACATTACACCAGCGACATTATCACACCAGCTTCGTTTTTTGCCCCTTCCCAGCCCACTTCTCGCTGCTCTCTCTCTCTTCCGCTTCCTCCCCCTCCTTCTTTCCTCCATCCACTTCGCATCTCGCCTCTCTGCCTCCCTCCCTCACCCACTTCGCCTTCCTCCCTCCCTCTCCACTCCCTCACCCTCTGCCTCCCTCTGTCCCTATGCCGCCTTGCTTTAGGTCTCAAATCATCTCTGACAGGCAATCAGGGAGAAGCTTTCCTCCTCATAGGCCAGGCAGGGGTGGGGTGGGGGAGAGGAATATGCCCCCTCCCCTCCCTCCTTCTCTCTCCCACACATCCCCAAGCATCATTCCCGCATCCCCTTTGCAAGGCCAAAAACACCCGGCCTCTAGAGAGGGCGGCGGCGTTTGGTGGAATTGGGCCTGGCTGGGATGAGGAGTGGGCCTGAGCTGAGTTGCTTGCCTGGTGAGACTGGAAGTTAGCAGAGAAACTCCTGCCCCTCTCCTCTCAATCCTCCTCTCTCCTCCCACCCCTCCCCTCTCCTCCCCTCCATCCCCCTCTTTCCTCTTAGCCCCGGGTGGAAGGGAGGGAGGGAGTCTAAGCCGCTCCCCTCCACTGACCACTGCCTTCAACCCCACCTAGCCTTGTTTGCTTTCCCGATTTCCCTTCCCCCACCGCTCTGCTGGCCATGATAAATCCACCCCGCCCTTCGCCTGTCTTTCCACCTCATTTACAGCCTCCCACGAAAGGAGGGGAGGAGAGGAGGAGGAGGAGAGAGGCGGGTGAGGGGGGGAGGAGGAGAAGGTGAAGCTTGCACCCAACTCCCCTCGCCGACTCCCTAAGACCCCTTGAGGGGTGCTTTGGGGGAGGAGCTGGAGAGAGGAGTCTGGAGGGAGGGAGATGCGGGCGGGCTAGGGCCATGTCTCCGCCTGAATTCACTACAAGCACCCATCAACAGATTGCTTGCCTTCTCCCCTCCCTACCCTCCCCCTCTTTAGCTCTCCTCCTTACAACCCCCAAAGCCGGGCCCCCTCTTTTCCCTGCGCCCACCCCCCTCTTCTCAGCACCAGGGCCTATCCCTCTTCGTGCAAAAATCATGAACCTCCCTCTCCACAGCTCTTCCCAGTCCCTCCCTCTTTCCCTCCCTCTCTGCCTCCTCTCTCCTATCATGTCCTGTAAAGAGGGTAAAGAGGGAGGGAGGGAGCAAGTTCTTCCTGCCTAACCCTCCCTTCTCTGGCCACCCCTCATCATTCTCCATCCCATCTCATCGCATCTCCTCCCTTGGCCTCCCCTGCCCTGCCTGCCCCTTCCCACCCTCCCTCCCCCATCCACTAGTCTCTTTAGACTCCTCTGTGAATTCCTGCGCCAGGCAGGCAGGCTGGCAGGGAGAGGCAGTGAGGCCAAAGTCGCCTTCCTTCCTCCCCTCCCCTCCCTCCCTTCCTCAGCAGTGCGAGACTGTCGCTCACTTTCTCTCTACCCCAAACTCTCCATTCAAGGTCATTTTCTCACTTAAACTCCCCTCCACCCCAACCCGCATAGTCTCATTCCCAAACTTCACTCCCTCTCCTGCCTCAGCCTCTCTCTATCTTCTCCAAAGTCTGAACCAGCCTCCTTTTTCCCTTCTTCTCGCCTGTCCGACCGCAACTTGATTCACGAAAGCACACAAAAATGGGCAAGAAGGAAAGCAGCGTTGTTGGCATTGTGGGCGGGAGGGAGTGTGTGGAGGAAATCTGGATATGCAGAAGATCAACAGAGGGAGGGAGTGTGAGCTGTGGCTGAGCTGAGCTGGCCCCAAGTGCAGGGGCAAACATCGACCACTGGTCCATCCATCCACTCCCTCCTCTCCACTGCCCCTCCACCTCCTCCATCCTCAACCTTCTCCATCCTCTACCTCCTCCAGCCCCTCCCACCCCACTCCTCTGACCACCTCCTTTTTATGCCCCTTCCTTGTTTATAAGCCCCGTGCGGACAAGACGATGGAAAGGGTGCCGACGAAGACGGACGACAAGGCTGTGAGTGTGCCATTCAAAAGTTCCCTTTCAACTACACGGCCTCCGTCAGAAACCATCGCTATTGGCACGCCCCCCCCCCCCCCCCATTGCCCTTTCAACTCACACTTCATGTCCCTCCCTCACTTCTTGCCTCCCTCCCAACAACTCTCCCGCACACAGCCTCAATGGCCGCGTATGATCAACAAACACTGCCACCTGCTCAAGGAACCGCCAGCATTTCTTCTATGCCCACAACCACTCCAAACTCACCCCTCACACATCCCAGCCCTTCACTTGCACAAAAGGGCCCATTCTATTCTCTTACTTCCCCACTTCATTGACGCGCGGGATGGGCGAGAGCCGATGGCCGCTTCACTGCTGGGGACAGGGAGGGGAGCTAGGGAGGGAGGGGAGCTAGGGAAGGGGCAGCCTCTGCCAGCTGAGGTTGGGCGAAGGCAAGCGATGTTGGGGACTGGGCTGGGCTGGGTAAATGGGGCAGGACAGGAGAGCAAAGAAGAGGGCGAATGGATTAGGGGTGATTTGTTGTCTTTAAGGAAGCACGCTGTTGCAGAGAGCAGAGGGGTGTCTTGGCAAGCGCCAGGCGTGACACGGGCGGAGGGGGCTGCCCGGGCTGGCCAAACCTGCTCTCCCCTCCCGTCCCTGTCAATAGGAAGAGAGGGTGGGGGCAAAGGTGGTTGTGGTAGGCGAAGGGGACTCGTTATCAGAGCGGGGGTGCGTCTTCATTGGGGCAGTGGGAGTGGGAGGAAGCCTTTGCCTCCTTCCTTCAATGATGGGGGCTAATGATGGCGGCAGGGGCCTGAAAAGCGGAGGGAGGGTTGGTGGAGGGAGTGGCGAAGAGGAGGCCTCAAGTAGGAGCTCAAATACTCCTTGGCCCAGAAGCCCTGCAAGAGATCCCTGCCCTGCCCTCCTTTCCCTACCAGCCCCCCTTTCCCCCTCCTACATGGACGGACACTGCCCACTACACCACCATCACCTCACTATCTCACTTGCTCTAGCATTATCCTGTCTTTTGCCGTCTGCTTGTCCGAAAGAAAGCCAATATGAACTGCCTTGATAAGCTCAAAAAGCTGTTCTTTACTCTACACACGACATGCAGTGTATTTAACATTTGGCAGCTTGGTTTAATGCTAACTAAGTCTGGTTGGTGTTGATTTGATTAGACAGCTTAGAACTGTGAATAAGAATGTAGATGATAAGTGGAGAGTAAAATGCTGGTCTTTCTCCATTGATCCAGTAGTTTGCAAGGAATTGATGCGTAATGTGAGAGAGAGGGGTATGGATGGAGGGCTGATTAGAGGGGGCTGAGTCTGAGGCGATATCCATCAAAAACTGGGCGTGCAAGGCAGTGGTGGGCAGTGGTGGGTAGGAAAAGACAAAAGTGGGACTTGGAAGAGGCGAGAGGGGGAAGTGGAGTAGAGGGAGTGGAGTAGAAGGAGGCAGGGAGGGAGGGGAAGATGGACAGGCAGGGCGACGGTCAGATATCCATAACTCTCCGCCTTTCCCCCAGGCCGCCGCCCCTTATTCCCTCCCATTACCAGTCGCCTTCTAGTCTCTTCTCTTCTCCTCTCCCTCTCCCCTCTCCTCCTTCCCTCCCCTCCTTCCCTCCTTCCCTTTCCACTGCGTCCTCAAAGAGGACTGAGGGAGGCGGAGGAGGAAATATGAGTGCGGGCAAAGGACTGGGGGAAAAGCCGTAAAATGGGCGAAGGAGGAGGAGAAAGTTCAGAAGCGGATTACGAGTCTAGGATTCATTGCCAGCGCTTCCGAATCCATCATCGCCCTCCCTCCAGATGATGCCCTCAAACCTCGCATCCTCCTCCTCCACCCTCCTTTCCTTCACTGCAGCCTGCCAGATGAGGTGCGGTGAAAAGCTGAGCAGATGGAGTGGAGGGCGTGGTTGATCAATGTCGCAGCTTGCCTCCTCCTCTCCTACTCCTTCCTCCACGCCTGCCCTCCACATTCATCAGCCAGCCTACTGCTTGGACTCCTCTTCTTTAAATCCTCCCCTCCACTATCAGCCCACACAGCCCCCTTCACACCCGCACACACACCTGCCCTCTCCTCCCTCCCTCCATCCCTTCCTCCCTTCTCCCTCTGCTATTCCCCCAGCCAGCCACTTGGCAGCGCTTTTTCCTCCTGCCCACAAAAACGACAGCCTCCCCTCCTTCTCCACTTTTCTTCACACACCCTCTCTCCATTTTCTCCTCTCCCGCCACTTTCACTTCCCCCAGCTAATCCCCCATTCCCACTCACCTTTTCGCCCCTACCAAGAATGCAGTAAAACAGCAGCACAATGCATTGTTTTGAAGGCAAGCTGTGTTCATTGTTCTGCCGGCTTCATGGGCCTCCCTCCGTTCATCGGTCACGGCTGAGGAGTGGAGATTGATAGGCAGGACTGCAGCTGGAGAAGGAGGGGAAGAAGGGGGCTGAGGAAATCGAATGAGAGAGAGAAAGGTGGAATGAGGCTGAGGAGAGAAATGTCATCAAGACAGCTTATGATCACCTAGCACTGGCGCAGAGGAGGCCAGATATTGGAGCTACTTTATCACCGGGGACAAGGCACTCAGGGCACTCTGGGCACCCCTTTCTCTACCCCCCTCTCTACCCTTCTCTCTACCCCCCCCCCACCGGACGGAGCCTCTCCTGCTCTCCTTCTAGTCATGTCATTTCCTCATTACCTCTATCCCCAAGGCACCGCTTGCCCCTCCGCCCCTTCCCAGACTCCCCCTCTCCCTGGAGGGAGGCAGAGCCCGTTAAGGATTTCAGTGAGGATTGTGTGTTTGATTGTATCTGAGGAATGGGAATGAAATCAGTCATTCCGTCTCCCTCCACAGCCCCTCCATCTCCTTTACCTTCCCCTCCCTCCCTCATCCCTCCCTCCTGTTCCCCAGCCACCGCCCCTACAGACCGAAGGGGAAGTCTCTGCATCTACAAAGCGCCCACTGATTGGTCCCGATTGAGATTCCTTCCTTCCAGTTGGAAGAGGGAGGATAGAAGGGAGGGGAAGCTGGTGGAATGAGGGAGGAAGGCTTGCTAGGTTCTGCGGATTGAGTTGCGGAAATGGGCCTTTTATAGGCCTGGGAGTCTGAAGAGAGGGAGGCAGAGGCTTTCCTCTCCTCTTCAAGCTAAACACGCTATTGGAGCTCCAAAAGAAGCCTCTTCCTCCACTCCCCTCTCAGCTCAGCAGCCCTTCCTTTCCTTTCCTCCCCTCCTGCCCTACCCTGTCCTGCCCCACTCTCCCTCCCTCTCTCCCTCCTTCCATTCCAGCAAAGTGGAACACAAATGACCACAGGCAGAACATCATCAATCCCCATTCACATCCCACAAATTGGATAGGAACGAGGAAGTGGAGCTGGATAAGCAAGGTGGAGAGAGGGAGCTAGGAGGAAAAGTAAGGCTTGATGATCAGGTTGATCAGCTGCTCCTTGGACATGCGCAGGTGATCCGCGGCCACTGCGATGAAGTGCAGTCGACCAGATTCCGACAATTCTTTCAGTCCGATTCGATCCTTCCAATTCTCTTCTATTCCAGCTTCACCAACATACGGAAAGACCAAATAACTTCCGCGTAGATATTGGTCTGGTTCAGCGGCAGCAAAAGCTTATCCTGGCCTGGTTGGAACCAGCCGAACCACTAAAAACAAGTGAAGCCATTAATCCACTGAAGAACAGCTTGTCACCTCTGATTCGTGCGGGTAGACCATGGTATCCTTTGTGAATTTCACCATCACGAAGTTCTGGAGTTTGACAAGATTCTGCTTATATTCTGGGTGATTGTTCTGCAATATACCTAAATAGAGTTTTATTACTTTGGAAATATACGCAACATTTTCATTGTTAATGTCCGCCAAAAAGATGCTCTTCTGTCTGAAATCCAAAAGATAATTGCAAGAATGAAGATTAAAGAAGCGATTGGCATGGACCGGTAGACATCCTCTTGCAGTGGATCATGCCAGTACTCGGCCTGAACCAGGGAATTCTGAATATACCTCAAAGACTTCAAAAGCTAGGCGCCAAAATGTATTCGACTGTAATTAGTACGAAAGGTAAGCGCCGCGAGTGAGGAGCTTGGCCATGAGCTCGCAGAGCCAGGAGGCGGTGGGACAGTGAGGGACGGCAAAGACGCCCTGGTGTTGGCCGCCCACCGTCACCAGGTTACGCATCCCCGGCTCCGGACACCGCTGCGCCACTGCTCGCCTGTCAACCTCGTCTTCTCTCCCTTCCTCGCGCATTTGGAGTAGGCGGGGGGCGGAGGGATACAGGAACTGGCCGCCCTGGGAAAAGCCGATGGCGTGGAAGCCTTGGGCCAGGTTGGCATCCGCCTTGATGGCCTGGCAGGCCAGCTCCACCTGCTTGTTCACGTTCATCAGGAACCCGTTCTCCGTGTCCTGCACTCTGCCTGCCCAAGGGCTGGACTGGAAGGTAAAAGGCAACCTGGACCACGCTGTCACCGATCATGAGTGAGTGGACGTAGATGCCTGGGATTTCCTCTTCCACCAGCTGCTTGATGTAGCCCATGCTCTCCGGGTTGCAGCAGCTGTCGCCTGCCAATGCCTAATATGCTTTTCACTGTCCTTCGCTATCAGAAGTTTACAAGTTGCTGAAGAAATTGCCGAATTGACCACATTTTTTCACAAGTTTGACCACATTTTTTAACTAGACACAACTGGTGTCATAGACGTTTGGTGTTATTTGAGCGGCCAAAACTAAAAATTAATTTTTGGCAATTTTTTTGAAATAAACCCAACAAGGCGATTTTTTACTTGTTTAAAAGTCTAAATTATTTCAACAGAATACAATGATCTGACGAGGAAATTATTTTGTATTTTAAATCATCTCTCTTTAGTCATTTCTCTTTAGTCGAATAATTGTACAAACACATTTTTAGAGGATTTAAATTTCAATTTTTTCCATAAAACATTTTGAGTTTCAGCATTTGGCACTAGAATTTTTCAGATAATTCAGAATAATTCACTTGAAACCCAAAGAACATGTTTGAAGAACAAGAGAAATATTTTAGGTTGGTCAAAATTTTAGCCCTCTTATGGCATAGACCAAAAATTTATTTTTGTGCCAGTATGTCAAATTCTTTATTCTAAACTTCCTAATTTGAAGTTTTGAGCTTCAAAGTTGAAGTTTTGTCTACCAAGTTTTGAGCCTCTCAAAGAAGTTTTCTTAACCCATTCCATGCCAGATGACCAGCGGCGTGGGACTAGCAAGTAGCTCAGAGAAAAATGTGAATGCTAATAGCAAAATTGCCCACATAATTCCGGTCACTTTATGGCACTTTAACTTGATGCAAACGGTTGAGACGTAGAGATAAGGCTTTGTTTTAGTTACTGCTTACTCTCTTGTCTGCGCATTTGGCCTCCAAAGGTCACGTGCGTCATGCAACATCACATTCCACATATACTCGCTGAGTTCCGAAATTTAAGAGATTTAGAAAAACTCGGACGAGACTTGAAGGGTGATAAAGAATGAGAAACGGCGTAGATGAGAGATGGAAGGCGGATTGAAGGGGCGAAACGGGTTGAGGGTGCGGCGGCGGTTCCTGAAAGGATCTGCTGGAGCACGGAAGTGGGAAAAGTAGGCCAAAAGTCCGGACTCCAGGCACTATCACTGCACCCTCAACACTCGTCCCCTTTTTCTATCCGCACCCACTTTCGGCTCACGCTCCCGCACTGCCTCTAAAGAAACCCCTCCCCACTTCATTACCCACCCCCCTTTCTCATATCAACTCTCAGCCCACCCGCACCTTACCTCCTTCGAGGTCATTGTTGCCTGGACTTGCCTTTTCCATCTCGACGCCGATACAGGAGCGGAAGGAAGCCCTAGGGTCGATCTGTGGGCAGAGATCCGGACTGAGGGGCCAAGTTGCAATGGCAAATGAGCCCTCTCCGCCCAGCCCCCTCCTTCAAGTGCTCAACTCCCCATCCATCCCCACCCTCCACCTATCCCAATTGCCCCAAAAGGGCTCCAGTTTTCCGCCACCCTTCTAACCGCGCCGCGTCCAATCCCACAGCATCCCATCCAATCGCATCCTTTATTCTCCGGCCTTCAACCCCGAATTACCGCTGGCGCAATCCTGGCAGCCTTTTTGTCCCATCCACTCTTCTTGGCGGGCCGATATAATTGGCATCCGACAGCACTGAGGGAGAGAGAGCTGCAGCATGCGATTGTGGCTCTGGCTGACTCTCCTTGCTCTCCTAGCACCTGCTAGGAGCCAACTGAACGGGTACGCCTCCCAGGGCTCCTACCAGCAACCCTCTTCTGGCTATCAGCCACCGCCGCAGAACGCCTACCAACCGTCACCACCACAGAATTCCTACCAACCGCCACCACCACAGAATTCCTACCAACAGCCACCACCACAGAATTCCTACCAACCGCCACCACCTCAGCAGGTCTCCCCTCCCTGAAGAAAGAGGATAAAGAATGAGGGTAAGCGGGGCTACTCTGGAGGCGGGGTACAGCTCCAATGCTGGCAGCAGCTACACTGGCGGCAGCTCCTTCCAGCCTTCCCCCAGCTACAGCGGCGGGGGAGGCGGAGGCTATCAGCAACCCCCGCCCAACTTCTCCTCTCAGCAGGTTCAAGCTCCGTGGAGTAGGAGAGGAGGGGGAGATGAGAGGAGGAGTGCAGGGAAGTGGCTATGCTCCACAGTCCCAGGTCCCAGCTCCTGCTGGCTACCAACCGCAGGGCTATTCCGGAACTCAGACGGCTCCTCAGTCCAATTTCGGCCAGCCCCAAAACCAGGTTTCTCCACTTATTCCGGACACAGATTTTGTTTTTTGCCGACTTTTAGAAAAAAATTTGAATTTTATTCAGTTTAAATTCTAAAATTAAGAATTTTTATTTCTTTACAGTTTGGACGCAAGAAATATAATTTGCTATTGTGTACAGTTTTAGAAATTGGTTTTTCCGACCATAAATCTTTTACTATTTTCCATCCGTTTTATAACGTCCATTATTTTTTCATGTTTTTAATGAAATGATCACGACAAATTTCAGAAGTGAGGAGAATTCCATTTGTAAAGAAAGATCTGAACGAAAGAGAAAAAAGAAATCTTGAGTACAACCCTGCACCGAGTTACGGAGGCGGAGGCTCTGGCTATGGGGGAGGTGGGGGTGGAGGAGTAGGCGGTGGAGGAGTGGGCGGTGGAGGAGTGGGGAACGTGGACCTGAGCGATCCCTGCTTCCGCCGCTACGCCAATTGCATCATCGTCAATGCTCAGCCCTATGAGCGACGTTCTACTGTCTCAGTCCAGGCACTCCTTCTCTCATCTCTCTTCTCTTCCTCCCCGCCTTTCTCACTCACTCAGCACTTTCTAGCAATGCAAAGAGTTCTGCACCGCCAGCGCTGCCGCAGCCGCTGCCGGAAACCCCACCGGCTACTCCGCCAACTCCCAGCGTTCTTTGCTTCTCTCCTTTCACCTTACTTGTCTCACGAGGTTTCCCTGGGGCCTTGTAGTGGCTGGGAACAGCGGCGGCTACAATGCTGGCTCTTCCTACAACGCTGGTGGCGGGGGAAGTTATGGTGGAGGTGGGGCCCCGGTGGTCTACGTCTGCCGCTCTTTCGTCTACGACACCGTCAACCGCGTCTGCGACCTATTCGCACACACCGGGAATCAGTCACCTGCTCGGTCAGTCAACCTCCTACTTCTTCTGTCTTGAGTAAAGAATGAATGGATGGCATTGAAGATTGCTGCGATTCACGGGACGAGATTACTATGAGCCTACGCTGGCTGCTGGCTGTCTGTCTGCCTCACCTATAGGGCCTGGCAAAGAGCCAGGACCCGGCCCTGGGCCTGGGCCAGCCCTCACCACTCGAGTGGGCGATCAAACACCCACCACCAGGGCACCGCCCCAGCCGGGCCAGGGTTCCTACACCATCCCCCACTCCCTAGCTCACTCGGCAGGGAAAGGAGAGGATTTGAGACTCCTGCAGCCCGCAGGTGTCGCGCTACCTGAAGCTGGACAACTTCGAGCTAATCGACAACGATGACATCCTGGAGCCCGGCGTGAGCACTGAAGAGGCCTGCCTCGATCTATGCACTGCTGACGCCGTTGCCCCCTCACTTTCGCCTCCTCACCTTCTTAGACCTCACCCATTGCAGACCTGTGCCTCGGCAGAGCTGCGCAGTGACGGCTGTGTCCTGAGTGTCGAGGCCTCAATCCCCACAGGGCAGGGCGAGATCCGGGACAGTCCCGACGTGACCTACTATGAGAAAATCTGCGTTGAGCGTTGGCCAGAGTGAAGGAGGTACGAAGGGAGTAGAAGAAGAGAGGCGTGGTTGACAGCGGACGCGGCGAGTCGTTGCGTGCGTCCGTTCACGCGGGAGCCGCAGATGATCCTGGTGGGGTTCGCGGAGACGGTGGTGGATGCCCCCACCTTCGAGGACTGCCTCAGCCAGTGCATCAACAGCCAGGCGGAGTTCGGCTTCGCCTGCCGGTCGGGAATGTATTACTTTCAGGTAATCCAGTCATGCCTCACTTTCTTCACACCCACCAGCTGAAGGTGAGCTGAAGGGGAGTTGTGTTGCAGGAAACGGAGCTGAACTGCATCCTGAACACGGAGACGGCGGGGACGAAGCCGGATCTCTTCATCCCCGAAGAGATTGACATCGTGGACTACTTTGAGACCACGTCAATTGCCTTTCGCCAGTATTCTCACCACGTGAAGCCAATATGAACTATTTGAGGTGTACGGCACGTAAATTGGTGAATCGCTTCCGGTCCAGAGCCCTGCAGCGTCTGGGTCGACTGCGGACAAAGCTGCGTGGAGCTCTCTGTTCCCCTCTTTCACTCCTCACCTCCTCCCTTGAGGCGTGAGTGGATTGAGCGGTGCGTTCGTCGGTGGACTCGGAAGCCGTAAGCTCCTTGGTGGGCCTGAGCAACGAGACCGTCCTCTCCCTCGGCCAACTCTCCAAGCCCGGCTTCGGCCAATGGACCCAGTGGAGTCCCTGCGATTCCAACGTCTCCCCCACTTCTTCTCAACCCACTCCTCACCAACTCTGCTTCCAGCTGGGAAGACGAACACGCTATGAACGCTGCAAGGAGCACAGCATCAAGAAGTGTCCCTCGGAGTCGGAGGCTTGCGTGAAGTCCATCGGTGCGTATTTTATCAAATGAAGGGCTGGGAATGAAAAGAGCTGTGGTGGGTGCAGGAGGGTCGGGGGCGGTGCAGCAAGTGAGCAGGTTCGAGGGAGTCAAGAAGGAGTCTACGAAAGCTCCGAGCAGCAGCCGACAGGCCCTCATCGAATCCGTCAGCAATCGGCGACGTGCCAAGCGGCCTAAAACGTCGCCGCTGCGTAGCCCAGCCGTGGTGGACGGATGTCCAGCTGGTCAGTGCTGTCCGCTCAAAAGGTTGCCATTCTTGGAGGAGAGATTAATAGAGGGTATGGGAGAGGTTAAAGGAGTGAATCGTGCCGAGTAGGCCTGCGCATTGATCCGGAGACGGGGGAGGCCGCCCTCTGCTCCAACGCCTGCCCCTTCCTGCATAGCTCCAAATGATCGCTCACTTCCATAGCTTTATCTCATCATATTTGTCCTTTTAGAGTGCATGCTATTTGTTGTATTCATGGGCGGCGTGGATCTTTATGATTATATTTTGAGCTCTGGGTGTTTTCCTCACATATTTGTCGCAGATATTTTATGGCTTAGCTTGGTGGATGCTCAGCAAAGTTGCCTTGGATATATGGCGATGTAGTGACTGCTGTGATGGTGATGGTTGTGAGACGTTGATCTCGATCTCATTGCCTTTTCCTGTCTTCTTGTGCCCAGCTGAGCAGCTGGTCAGGGCGCCTTCTTACCTGGGCAAAGAAGAGAGCGGCCTCATTTCACCGCCCAACTCGGCAAATCCCGGATTGGGCTCCGGATTTACATTTCACACCACTCCCTCAACCCCCTCATGATACTCCCCTAATCCCCCCCCAACTCCCCCTCCTCAAAGTCTCCCTCCCCGGTCCGGAAGAGGGAGTGGATTGGGCACAGTCACTCCACTCACTCCCTCCCCCTCCAACGCAGTCATCATAGCCTACCGGCGGAGCACGCATCGTTGGCGCCACAGCAGTGCTCAACTTACTCCCTCCACATCAGGCTCTGAGGAGGTTCTCTGAAGGCCCAATGAAAGAGTTGCTCTTGGCTCTGCTTTGCCTGGCACTAGCAGGGGCGGAAATGGCCGACAAATCTCGACTTCGCCCCATTGCTACGCTTCCAAGTGGCAGATCTCACTATCTCGGTTGACTAATGCTCTTTAATGGACTTTGAGAAGCCCTGCGACCGAAGAAGCCCGCCAAAAGACCGATGGCCAGCTACGAGAACAAGACAATCAGTGAGCTCAGCGCCGAGCTCCTCAAGTCCAAGGATGTCTGGCAGTTTGGCTCCAGTCCATTCAACTTCACTCTAGGCCAGTCCCAAGGTTCATCAAAGCAACAACCATCAACCACCAACCTTCAACCTTTCCTTTCCAGATGCAGTGCGAAACTTGTGGGAGCAAGCGAGGGCCAGAGACGCCTCCAGAGGCAGAGCCGCCGTGGAGACCAACTCCGCCGAGGTCACCGTCTCCAGCTTCGTGGACATCTTCCCTGGCCCCCACGAGGACGCGGACCTGGAGGACCCTTTCCGCCCTCCGGAACCACCCGGCAGCCTCAACCCCTTCGACGGACCTGGAAGCTGACTCTCGCGAACTCTTCCCGCCCCCCATCCCTTCCCACAGCCTCCCCCATCCCCCAGCCTTCCCCCTTCACCCCCGCCGCCCAGCGAAGACCCTCGCCTCCAGGCCCGTCGCAAAGAGTCCGAGTCGCCAAGCTTCCAGGAAAGCGCTCCCGGCTTCGCCTCCATCAACGAGGCCCAACCGCCCACCTTCGCCTTCGCAGAGGAGCCCCAGCTCAAGGCCACCGTCGACTGGCGCCAGGACCCTTACGCACCTCAACAGCCTGCACAGCTCTATCCATCTCCTCCTCCTCCCACACCCCGGCGCCCCGTCCAGTACACCTACAAAGGCCAGCCTGTACAGCCCCGCCCCATCCAGTACACCTACAAAGGACGACCCCATCCACGAACCCCCCGCAGCCTACCGGGGCCGAAGACACTACGCTCGGCCTCCACCCCATGGTCATGAAGGCCATGAAGGCGATGACCATGGACCCCCACTACTCTGCCCAGCCCCTACCCGGCAACTTCAGTCTGGACGAGCGACCCGGCTACTGGCCAAACTCTCATCTACCCGGCCTCTTTCAGGAGCGCGGTCAGCCTCCACCCCCTACTGGCCTCAGGACAACGCCTACCAAGCACCACCCATCACTCGACCTCCACCACCCACCTACCCACACCAGCAGCGCCCTGCCTCCCCCATCTCTCCCTACGCACAGACCTACGCCACCGACGGCTCTGGGACTGCAGCTCCTGCCTTCCTTGCCACACCCAATCCACCAACGAATTACGACAGTCGTCTCTGGAACGTTGATCTGCCGCCATCCCCTCCACCACGCCATCAGTACACCTCTCAGCTTCCGCCGACGCCCTAACCTTGTGCTCCTTTTCAGATACGGCAATGAACGAGGTCCACGCCCCTATGACAGCCAAGAGGCCAATCGCATTGATTCCCGCGAATATTCCGGCGATACCTACTCCATGACCAAAGTGGAGCCGTCCTACTCAAGTTACCTCCTACTTTCTCGCTTCTCACAAGCTTTGGCCGGAGGATAAGTCGCATTTCTAGCCAGTAAGGACATCGGCAGCTGGCAAAACACCGGATCTCCTCCTGCACACCAACCTGGACGTTGTTTTTTCGTTAAGACGTGTGAAAAAGCGATTCTTGAAAGAAACTGAGCTCAGATACGGAATGGGAGAATCTACCCTCGCAGCGGGGTGGCGAAGAAGACGCTAGAAGCTATACCTACCCAAATTCCCAACGCTCACTTCCTGCCCACCAAACCGCCCAGCCCGACACCTCCTGTCCATTTATTTCCTTTGCCTTCTGAACAAGCTTTCAACCTCGCTCTGCAGCGGACACGTGCTTCTGGATATGGACGGGGACGGCGATGGGGAACAGCCAGCCATTTCAGCGGCGCTCCATGGACCAGAGCAGCGGAATGGCCATCACCGTGGGACAGTGCCGTGAGAACTGCCTCCAGACACGGTGAGCCGCCCTTCTCCTCTCTTTGTAAAGACCGCACTGCCAGCTTTAGACGGCTAGGCGGACGCTTCCTGTGCGAAGCGTTCCTCTGGGACAAGGGACAACTCCGTCTGCGATCTCTTTGCCCAGTCCCCCAGGGCACAGCCTTCTGGACTCATCGTCTACCCCGCTAGGTTACCAGCCACCCTCCTGCCCCTCCTCATCCACTCAAAGCATACAACATACCCCCAGGGACTACTACGAGTACAATGGCTGTCCCGTCAGCCATCTGCCGGCCTTCTCCAACGACCGCAATCGCTACACAGCCCCCGCGCCTGCCCCAGCCTCGCCCTACAAGCCGCCCACTGCCAGCACCAAGTTCCCCAGCCACGGCCTCACCCCCATGGATGGCCTTCGTTGGAACAGCTGCAGCTAGAATGAATGAAGCCTGAAGGAAGAGCTGAGGTTGAGGCTGCGGGAAGGGAGAGCAGGTGCGCTACGTGGAGGCCAAGGGCTACGGCCTCTCCGACGGGGACGGGGGCCAACCGCCTTGGCGGCAGCTTCAGTCTCGACGAGTGCCTCCTCCGCTGCACTGAGGATCAGAGTTCACTCTCAGCACAGGCTGGAAGGCTGCTGAGAGAATGAAAGTCGGCCAGATATGCGGGGCAGCCATGCACGACTCCGTCACCGGCTTCTGCTCACTGCACATCCCCAATGAGGACCTCATCATGCAGACTGGCGACCAATCCGCCTCCGTCTACCGCGCTATCTGCACAGATTCTCTCTTTCTCCCCTCCTATCCTCCTTTCTTTCCAGTCCTCCCTCCTACCACAGCCAAGGAGGAGGATGAAAGTGTTTCAGAGGAATGGCGAGAGCAGTGCGGACTGGACCGTGTGGTGTTCAGCTGGCGGCCGCAGGCTGTCCTCGTCGGGTTCGCGGACACTGTCAAGTTGCCCCTCCCCTAGAGATCTCGGGTAATGAGAGGCTGGAGAAGAGCAATGAGTGCAGGACGTCAGCGTGGGTAGACGCATGTCTGGAGGCCTGTTGGGGCGCGGGCCCGTGCTGCGGGGCGTGGCCTGGGCACCGCCTGCCACTCCGTTGTCTTCTACCCGAGTTACTTTCTCTCACTCTCGCCTAGGAGAGGATCTGAAGAGAAGGGGTGTTGAGTCAGTGACGGAGGACAACTGTGTGCTGAACGTGGAGACGCGGGAGACTTCGCCGCAGCTGTACACGGAGAACGAGGTGACCGACCGAGGTCGACTACTACGACTTCCGCTGCCGCCTCATTCCCGATAATCGACCCATTCGCAGCTCCGTCGTCACACGCTTTCCTAGTGCCATTTTACCTACCCCTTTTCCCTGCTTACCCTACCTTCTCCCTCCCTTACCTTCAGCTCCCCTTTGAGGACGGGTGAAAAAGATAAAGCATGCCCGGCGCCGGCTAAAAGCACGTGATCTGCGCCGCTGGGGAAGGAGGGCCTGGACTGGGCTCAGTGGTC
>JASANA010005571.1:0-29924 GCA_030248095.1 Ptycholaimellus sp. GST1_10 | reverse complement strand
GTCGTGTGAATCAGTCAGTGGGCGTTTGTTTGGGTACCAGGAGCATTGGCAGAGAGGAGTAGTTTGGAGGAGGGAGGAGGAGGGATGGTTGAATGACAGTGCCAGGCTCTTCTTCAGACGCATTCCTCACCGTCGCCGCTGGTTGGGGAAAAAACAGCCCCTGTCTTTTTGCGGGGCCAACAAGGCGATGTAATGCCAGGGTCTCATTGCGGTTGCCCTGCCTCATCCCCTGCAACCCAGCCTGCCCCACGCCTGCAATTTCCCCTGCTTAGCCGGGGTGATGGTGCTGACACGGCTCATTGCTTTCTCTCCACAGGCCCCGGGGAATCACCACCAGCCCTCTTGGCCGCCTAGGTTGCACACTGGGCCAAAACTACACAGGCCTCCTCTCTTCCGCTTTTCATCCCCACCCGCCTACTGAGCAGAGGAAGCGTAGGCGGGGAGTGACCCGGTTACCTGAGAGTTTATGGCTTGCCCCGGCCTCGCCAGTTCATTTTACGAGCCTTTGGCACGTTTTTGAGGGGCCCGCCCGTCCGCTTCTGGCTGGTGAAGTAGTTCTGGAAGGGCCAGGCGATTAGCCGTTGGGGAGGAGAGAGACAATGAGAGGAGGCCTGTGGACTGTTTGTGTTTGACGTAAGCTAAGAAAGGGGCACACCAGCAGGGGGAGGCTGAAGAGGGAGGGGGCTTGTTAGCGCCTCCCAATCCTTCCCCCGCCCTTAGCCCTCCCTTTGCCCCCTCCCCTGTGCATTTGCCCAGGAGCTTTGTGATGTCTGGGAAGCCGGCTGGAGCCGAAGACAAGCGCGCTTGGATGAAGATGAGATGGAAGGGGGCCCCTGCTATTGAGACCGCGCCTCTAACCCCATCCCACTACAACTACTCCCACCCCCTTCTACCAGCCCATAGAGCCTCGCTTCTCAGCTGCGAGGAACGGGATGTATCATCGCCCCCTCTTTTCCCCCTTACTAGTAAAAGCTGAGGCGGGTGAGAAAGTTTGCGGAGGAAGGGAGGGTGTGTAAGAAGAAGTGATTTCCCTCACCTGTGCCCCCAGCTCCATCCATCCTGGCCACAACCGGTTGGCGGCGGCTGCAGTGGAGGGCGCCCTCCTGCCGACTTTTATAGGCCCGCCAACTGGACGCACCTCCATCCCCCATCTCGTTAACCTCATGCCCCACACTCCCTTTTTTTGCACCCCTTTCCAGCAAAAGCGCGGCCCTATTAGTTTCCAGCGCGCATTTAGTGGGCCCAGAGAGCGGTGGCTGGAGTGGAGCGTTGGAGAGGGTGCTAAGCGCGCAGCGGAGTAGGAGCTCATCGAAGGGCGGTCCACAGGGGCTGGCTGGCTGGGATGAGACTGGAAGAGCAAACAGGCGAAGTGGGGAGCTGGGCGCCTTCCGCCTGCCCACCGCCGCCCAGCCTAGCACCAGCCTCCCTCGGAGCACCCTGCCCGAGGGCACTCCCCTCAAAGAACACCTACCACCACACCGCCGCCTACACTCCTCCTCACCTACCCCGCCGCGCATCGACCGCTTCGCCTCCGACTCCAACCTCTCCGCCAACCTGCGCCACCGCTACTCGCCCACCCTGCGCAACTCCCTCTCCACCAACCAAACAGCCGCCTCCCCCATCCTTCGCGACATCAACGGCAACTGCATGAAGCTGTACGCCGGCCCAGCCCCGGCCTCCTGCCCTCAGAGGCCCGCAGTCACAGCGCCTCACGCTCCCTATCCCTGGAGCGGAATGGCCACCAGCACTTTCAACCACAACAGACTCCTCACCCCCTGCCCGGGCTGCCCCTGGGGCCCAGCGCCACTCTGGACCGTCGGCCGGCCAAAGGGCTGACGGCCAAGGGTGGGACCTCCATGCTCCGATTCTTCGCGGAGCAGATGTGCGTCCTGGGACACCTGACCAAGGCCTGGGATCTGGCGCTGGACGAGAAGGGAGGCTGCCCCTCCGCCGCCCCCGCCGCCTCTCCCACTCCCCGCCTTCTCCACCCTCCCGCTCAAGCCCAGTCGCATTGTCCGACTCACGCCCTTCCCCAGAGCCCCCCTCCACCACGCCAACTCGCGCATGGTCCGCTTCGCGTCCAAGGACGACGTCCTCTCATTCGGTTGGCCTGAAACTGAATTCACTATCACTCCAACTACCCCGCAGCAATTAGAGGAGGATGCTAATGCCCCGGTCTGTCGCTGATGAGCTTTGAAGCGGGGCAGAGAGTGGTAAAATATGGGCGGCGGCGGGGGTGAAACCTCATCCGGAGGAAGGGTCTATAGAAGGGCGGGGTTGATGAATGCGAGGGATGGAATGCTGTTGGGGAGAGGGGGCGGAGGAGGAGAAGGAGGGCATTTGCTGGGGATGAAGGAGGGCGGGTGCTGGAGGAAGCCTGCAGGGGCCGCACACTCCAGCCCAGCCCAGAAGTGTGAAGGGGCATAAGAAAGAAAGGAAAAGCGGGGCCAGGAGGCTTTTGGGCCCGCCCGCGAAAGCTGGGCAGCAGAGACGAGGCTGAGACGCCTGTCGCTGAGGGAAGGAGGGCCAGAAGAGAATCCTGCCTAAACTCCCTGCCTCCTGCCCTCCGCTTAGCGCCTCCTTAGGCCATGTCTTTCCTCAAGCGATTCTGGCCCGGCCACAGTCGCAAAGAACACTACTTCTCCTGTTCCCTCTTCTGCTTTTTTATCCCCTCTCTTTCTTCCACAGAGGCTTAGCAAATGCTCTCTGTGTCCTTGCAGCTTCGGGTGGGAGCGGGCCCGCCAGTCCGCGCAGTCCACCGCTTGCGAAACCCGAAATCGACGATGACACTTTGGTCTCCTCTTCCACTTTCAATCTATCCAGTCCACTTCAGATATTCTTTCAATTCAGGCGGTATCTGCTGGCAATGCGAAAACGCCAAGCGTACTAACGAATACTTTACCTCAAGGTATTCGATTAGCAATTATGGTGCAAGTTTGAAATCGCGTGGATTGGCAGGAGGGCCAGAAAAGATGAGTCAGCAGACGGGGAAAAGCCAGAGCCTCAACGCCAGCCCCGTCCCTGGTTAGACTGAAACTTGAGCCGAGCTTGGAGTGGGCAATGTAAGTGCGGCAACACTTTGACGCTCTGTTTGTCTAAGCTGTCATAAGACCTGCGATAAGCACTCCTGCCAGCGCTAAGATCACTGTCCCTGCTTCCTTAGCTTTAAGCCCATCTTTTTTCCCATCCTCCTTTGTTGACATCATTTTATTTCTTTATGCAACACCTTCGTCAGCACAAAAACCAGGGTCCTTTCTCTGCTTATGATCTAATTCAATTTGCACGGTTGCAACTGGGTGCACAAAGGTGCAGTGTGCATTTGCAATGGAGGAGAGGAGGCGCGGTTAAGGGCATTAGGCGTGGGGGTTGCAGTGCAACGGCAGTGATGCATTAGGAGGCATTGCGGCGCTACCCGACTCCCCCCATCCTCTCCGCCTCCTACTGCCCGCTTCCTCAACGGACACCGCCCCCCTCCCTTGACTTATGGCCCGATCGCATCTCCCTGACACCTCCCTGACTTCCAGCACATCCCTCCACGCGCATCCTGCGTCAATTTTACGCTTCTCCTCGCCAACCCTTTCATGCTTCCGCAGCCTTAGTGCAGATGGGCCTTTTGCGGCCTAGGGCCCTAATTGCGGCTTCTCACTAGGCTGGCTTTGCAGGCAGGCTAATGGGGAGGGTGGGAGCGTGCCAAATGCGGGGCCCTAATGGCACACACAGGTGGCAATATTGAGAGGAGGCAGGGGGTGAAGGGAAGCTCGCTGAAGGGTGTCCGTGAAAAAAGTCTCCAACCGCCTGTTCTCCCCTGGCATAACCATCGCTCGCCATTTTCCCGGCTCCCCTCGCTCCTCCACCCCCGTGCCATCCATTAATGGTGCGAGTGGGGTGGAAAGAATACCTATGTAGGGGAGGGGGGCGTTTTTTGGGTGCAGCGCGCATGTGCAGTGGTGTCTGGCGCAGTGTGGGGGCGCCTCCCCTGTAATTTACGCAAGGGGTGTGTAAGAGGGGTCGTTACTTGTGTCCGGACCTATTAGGCGCGATGGCTTGATGCCATTGAAGGTCAGCCGTCTGCCTTCCCTCACTGCCCTATCATTCAACTCCATCCTTTCTTGCTTTTTTAGAAGCTTCTGGGCAGCTCAGTTTTCGCAATTTTCTTTTACTGCTTTGAAAAGGTTGGGATGGGGGGTGGAACAGCTGGTGTTGGCATTGAGCTGCGAAGAAAGCTGTGGGGGAATGCTGGCTGAGCATACGTATGACCTGGCTTAGATGATGGGCGCATGTCGAGCTGGCTTGGAGATCATGCAAATAGCAAGACCGCCTTTTATGCCAGCAACAGATTTACTTCTTCTAGAACTTTTACCCACTTGCCAATATCATTTGTCCATCAATAGCCGACATTTGTCGTTTTTTTGTGTTTTTGCCCAGCCTTGGGGCATAATTTAAAGTACTGCAAGGAATGTAAAGCGTAAATCCAAATGCCGGGCTTCCTTCGAAAACTGCGCGGCTCACGCAGCTCCTCCGATCGGAGCGAGGATGAGGCGGAGCCAGCCGAACTCCAGCGACAGAGCTGGCGCCGCTCCCTCCGCTTCAGCATCCGGCGGAAGCCCAAGCCTCTGCCCTCCATCGCGGAATGGCCCCAGCAGCCGCCGATGCCTCCCGGCCTGCAGGAGGAACGCCGGCACACCATCCACGCTGCCGTGGGCACCACGCCCCACTTGCCGCCTCGTTAGAAGAACACTTAGGGCCTACTTTTTGTGCCTTAGCGCCACTCTTTAGGGCCGCCCCTACTCTCTCTCCTGAGGGATGTTTGTCCCTCAGATGTTGTGGTGGCGCACAGAGTGAATGAATGGTTGTATGAAAGAGAGGTTGTTGGAGGAATGAGGTTGTATGGGGGTGTTGGTTGCAGCGGTGCTGTTCCTGCAGCAGGGCGAGGAGACGAAGCGGGCGACGGTGCCGGTGGGAGGGTTCAAGAAGCTGGACGACGTCTTGGACTTGTTCGCCCGCACCTTCCCCACCACCTTGCACTTCTCCATCATCCGCTCTCCCTCCACCAAGATCTACATCCAGGATCGACACAAGAGCGACATCTTCTACGAACTCGACGACGTCAAGTTACAGCCCTATCTTCCTGAAATCATTCAATTCAGTTTTGAGGTGTTTTCAAGAAAAAGTCAATGAAAATAAGTGGCTAAATCAGTATTCTCATATGGTTGCAACAGTGTTTGTAACTTCGGTGCAATCATTTTTTTCGAAATTTAGTTTATTGAACCAAATCTGTCATTATATGAAACATGTTCTACAAAGCACCGTCATTGCTAGTGCGACTGGTTTATTGTTTTCTGACTTGAGATGATGTCGGGTACAGAGCTGCATATTTATTATTTTTGGTATTGATCAGCATTGAGCACATATCATTTTGCGAAACATCTAAGTCATCCTGGCCGTAATTAATATCATAATCCAAAATAGGACAGAAATCTATTCAATTTTCCTATTAATTCAGCTGTTCAACTTTAGTAACTCAAACATAGCTGCAGAGAAGTGAAGGACCGCTGCGTGCTGCGTCTCTCTGCGAGAGCAGGGCAACGTCAACGGCCAGGCCAAGCCGCCAGAGGAGGACCTCAGCTACTTCTCCGCAGCCGTAGTTCATGGAGGCAGAGTTGGGCGGCGCTGCTCGCACCCTCCCCAACGCCTCCTATCGACCCGCCTCCGCCCTCCCGCCCGCCACCTGGAGCTCCCCAGCCAAGCCCGCCTTCACCTACGCCAGTCGCCAGCCCCAGCCCCCGCCCAACTACGCAGCCCTCCGACACCGCGTCTTCCGCTCCGGTCAGTCCCCCATCATTACCCGTCTTCAGTTGCCAGAGCCTCATGCCCTCCTTTTCTTCCTACCGCCGCTTTTTCATCGCCTCGTAAAAAAAGGGGGCGACGGCTTTCGTCTGTCTGCCGACAGAGCAAATGCAGGCTTCTCGCATTAGTGCAAGGCTCATGCGATTTGTGCAGCCGATTTCGCCGCACCTCATTAGTTGCTCGGTTTTGGGGTCCGGCGAAGAAAAGCGCGTGAATGGGGGAGGCTGATTTGCGATCTAATCGGGCGTCGGAGAAGAGGGGGCAAAAAGTGGGCGGGGTTCGCCAGGCTGTGTGTGCGGGGGAGGGAAATATGGATGGGCGTCCGTGACAGTGGCGGAAGATAGGGCAATTGAACTCCGCAATCCCCCCTCCATTCCTGAGCCCCGACGACACATCGCCAGCCACTTTCTGCGCTAAGTAGGGAGAGGGGACTCTGTTTGTCTTCGTATCGGTCACAGGAACCTGTTCAAAGACCCTAGGCTCTTTCATCCTCTCCCGGTGCCCATCCTTTCCCCTGCCCCCTGCCGCGCCCTGCCCACAACTCCGTCGCTCCTACTCCACTCTCATCCCTCTCCACCTGCCCCCTTCACCTTCTCTCCTAAGCCCCACTCACCTCTCCGTCATTTCTCTCTCTCACCCCTAGCTCTGAGAATGGCCAAAGAGGCGGAGAAACGGCGCCTCCTCTCCGACGTCCTCTGGCCTCAGCAGCCCCGACGCCGCTCCCGCCAGCCGGAGGCAGCTCAGTTTTGGCCTATCTGGCAAGCGATGGAGCTTCCACTACGAGATCCAGCCCGCCCCCGCTGCCCATTCCTGTCCGTCGTCTCGGACGCCCAGCAGAGTCTGCCCCGCCGACAAGCCCTGGCCGGCTCCCACGCCCAATCTACTCGCCGCTCTGCTGCTCTCCAGAGGCTATCCACCATCCATCCTATTCTGTTATGCATGCCGCTTTCTGCGTTTTTTGTCTGCACCTCCCCCATAGATTCAGTGCCCTGGGGATTGGATGAAGCTGAGGGATTGTGAAGAGGCTCTCGTCGCCTTTTTGCAACGGGCCTGGAGGGTCTTCATGAAAGGGAAATTGGGCAATCTCAAGGAGGGAGAGAGAAGGGTCTTTGAGCGGCAGGAGCGGAGGCAAAGGGAGGTGAGGCGGTGATTGAAACTCTGCTCGCACGTGAAGGAAGTGGCGAAAGGGAATATGAGCGGGGTGGAGTGGACCAAGTGGCGGATGGTACGCCTCCACTCCTGGCTTCGACTCAGGAGCCGTATTCGAGCACAGCTATTAGCCAACATATACGACACACCAAAAAATTGTGTTCTATCCCTTATAACCCCCTCCAAATTTCATGTTTCTTTTTCATAATAACAAAAAGTTGAAAATTAATGAAACAATAATTTGCAGCATCTGACACGGAGCAGCTGGGACTGGGCGCTGCAGCAGAGAGGGAGAGTGATCGAAGCTCCGTGACCTCCTCCATCCGCTCCGGCTCTATCACCCCAATCATTGACGAAGAGGCCAGGTACTTCATCTCCCAACACCACCATTCCCTCTCTCTACCCCATCCATTACAACAGCTGGTGGGTGGGATTGGGCTTTTTGCAGCCTATCGAGACTGGCACATCCTTTCTCCATTCCAGCTCCGGAGGGCTGCTAGCATTTAGGCAGAAGAAGAGCTGGGAGAAGGGCTTGTTGACTGGGTTGGTGGAGGGTGGCTGGCTTTGTGGGGCGGAAAGTGCGGGGTTTGCTGGCTGGCGGGGTTCTATTGAGGGAGCGGCAAATATGGCCTTCACTCGGGGAAGGGAAGGATGGAGGCAGCAGTGCCTCATTTGCCCCCGTTTCCCGCTCACTCAATCCCCCCTCATCCTACAACCTCCCGACATGAGCCAGATTCTCTATCGACACCTTCTGTATGCTTCCGGACACACTGTTTCATGTGGCAGACTGACTCTCACAACGTTCTATCTAGAAAGGCCATAAAAAGGGACAGTAAAATATCTTTAGTTCTAAAATTCAAGTTTGTGCCAATGGTTGGCTTTCTGTCACTCTAAGTTCAGGATTTCAGTTCGGACTATACTAAACTTTGACCTTAATGGAGTCCTAAACTTGTGTGATAATCAATGCAAATTGAATGATATTGATAGGGCTCGCGTGGTGGAGATGGAGAACCAGCTGTCCAGTCTGAGCTCCCTGGTCCACTCTGCTCTCATGAGCAAGGGCACCAATGATAGCGTCTTCAAGGTCTATCTGCTCTCATGCCTACTCTGTCCCCTTGAGACTCCTTTGACTGAAGGACCTGGAGCTGATACGGCGGGAGATTCTGGGCACTCCGCTGCCTAGCCGAGATCTGGACCTCGCCTCAGAGACCAGCTCCGATTCACATTTCATGCCCACTTATGGTATTCCCTCCACCCACACCTATTTATGGATCATCATTATGGCCAATTGCAGGGGGCCCAAAGAAGGCCGCCATTTCGCTTCCGCAGGTTCGCAAAATGCCCGCCTACTCACCACCCAGCAAAGGTGCATTTTAGCCCCTTTTGCTCTTTATTTCTTAGACCTGGCTAGAGATTTGGAAAAATTACTGGTCACAAAAATGACCAAAGACCAAGAATTTGAGAAATGGTGAGTGGAGGAGATGTAAGGCAGCGTGTGCTGGCGGTGAGGAGTAGGGTGGGTGACCTGCGCACAGAGTGCTCCAACATCCGACGCATGGCCCTCCAGAACGCTGACACCAGGTTCCTCCTCCCAGCCCCATCACTCCAGCAGCCTCCATCATGGGTGCACGCTGCAGTCGAGAGATGGTGCGTGAGGGCATGAGCCAAGTGCGAGCTCTGCTGCGGAACCTGGAGACAGGCGGAGTACGGAACGCAGAGGCCCAGGAGCGTGCCAACCTGGAACGCCTGGCCGCCGACTACAAGGACGAGCTATCCTCCACCGAGTCTTCGCTCACGTACTCTCTTTCCTCTTCCCCATCAACCATTGAATGAAGGAGGAAGGGGTCTTGGAGGAACTTCGAGCGATCGGTGGAGGAGCTCCGACGGCTGGTGGTCAATGGGGAGCGGCGCCTGAAGCTGGCGGAGGTGGAGGACTTCACGCACACCCTCACCAACATCGGCCGCTCCGCCGCCAGCCTCAAGGGCCAGTTCCCGCAGCTCCAGAGCCGTCTGAAGACCCTCATGTCCGCCGAGATGGAGCGCGTCGTGCGCGAGGAGAAGTTCCTCAAGGAGCAGCCCTATCGTCTCGACAACGCCCTCAGGTACCCTCTCTAGCTCATCAATATAGGCCTCAATCAATCCCTTCTCTACAGGCGATGCAAGAAGCTGACGAAGACGATGCTGACGATGAAGAAGCTGGCGCTGGTCCAGGACCCTCACGGCGGCAAAGGACCCGCCCCTCCAATCCCCCCACCACCCACCGACTACCGACCCACGCAGTCCCAGCCACCTCAACCCCCGCCCAAGCCTGCCCTCAAACAACCCGCCACCCCCAACGCCAGCTCCACCAACGGCGGCCTCACCAACGGCTCCAGCAACGGCAGCTCCCCGGAGCGCGAGCAGACCCCCACAGCCCTGGGCGGAAAGACCAGCCCCGAGGAGGCTCGTCGCGCCGAGTCCCATCACGTCCTCGACTCCCTCCTGGAGGAGCTGCAGACGGTGGGCACCCGCCCCGGCAGCTTCCACACCAGCACCCTGCCCAGGGACCTCAAGCTGCGCGCCCACGGCCTCATGGGCAACGGACACGCCTCCACCTTGAGTCTGCCCAGAGCTCAGCAGCGCTCCCGCTCCGCCACCCCCAGCAGCGTCGTCTCAGAGCCCGCCTTCACCCGTCACGCCGCCCACAATCCCCCGCCCCCGCCCCCCCGCTCCTCCAGCCGCAACTCCACCCGCGCCCTCATGCTCAAGTCCCCCTCGCCCACCACCGCTCAGGACCCTCTCAAGGGCCACCAGTTCAGTCGGCCCCTCGTACACACGGACGCCCTCTCTGCCGACGAAATGGACAAACTCTCCACCAGCCAACAGCGTCTGCCCAATAGCGCAGCCAAAGGTTTGCCTTCACTTTCTTCTTTCCTCACCCACTTTAGCTCAATGAGGGAGCAATTGAAGCCCTCCGCAGTGCGTCGAGCAGCGAGAGCATCAACTCCCAAGAGTCCCTCCACCAGCCGCCCTCCAAGCCGCCGCCCCCGCCCCCGCCCCCACGCCAGCAGCAACCCTTCACCCAGCAGTCCTACCCGACCGGCCTCCGTGCCTCCTGATCATCTGCTCACATAGGCTCACCTGCCTCACTCTCCCGCCGCTTCCTAGATCTGCTCAGTCGCCTTCGCTTCCAATCCCTCGCAAACCCAGTAGCCCTCCTCTTATTACCCTTGTCTCCGAATGTTTCCCTGAATTTTTTGCCTATTTTCTTTGGACCTGGCCTTGGATATTCAGTGTACAGTCGCGAAAAATAAATGCGAAGCAATGCCGCTTCGGACGCATGAAATCAGCAAGCTAATGATGGCACCAATCGGTGGAACTAGACAAATCATTTAAGAGGCGTTTTTCGATAGGAGCACGAATCCCACACAAGGGGGTGAACATGAATTTTTTTACCCCCCTTTTTTATGACAGATTCTGAATCTCCCTACATTTTTATGTAACTCCACCAATTTAGGGCGTAAAATTTGCAGAAATGGGTTCTCTACAGCTCCAAACGTAAAAGAAGATCGAGATTTTGGCAAATTTTGCGTTTCAGGTACTTGCAGCCACTTTAAAGCCAATTTCTCAAGTATTTTCAGTCAGAGTGTAGGCATTATGGATATCGATCGAAAGCTCATAAGCAAACAAAGATGACTATGTCCTTTGTTTGGCACAACAAGGTGCATATGCAGAGAAAACGGCAATAATCTCCTTGATTTGCAAAAACGTGATTTTGTAATTTTCCTCAAAAATAGGCGATTTCTCAAAATTTTTGTCGAAATTACGCAATCTTAACTATCATTTTCGTTTTCCTCATGAAATTTTGGTCTAGAAATCATGGATACATTTTTATTTGGAGGTGAACCAAATACAATATTTTTACTTTTCTATGTCAGACTCCAAATTTGGACTATGTTATAACATAGGCCAGTTTCACAAGGGTAAAATTTTGGCACTAAAAAACTTCCTGCTCTACCGGATCTGCACACTTCCCAATTTCCTTTTGTGAGAAGCTTACACTGAGCCTTATGCAAGTATCTACTACGAAAAATTACTGGGATTTCACCATATTTTTTGAAAAATGGTCCAATGTATGAGGACAAGTCCGAAATTCGCCCTATGCTATAACATAGGCCCATAGTGACCAAAAATTTGTTTGTCTTGAAATTCGATTTCAATGCCCTAATTCGATGCACCGGCCTCAATTACACCCAAAAATATAATTTTTTTGCATAATTTAGATAAATTTTCAATTTTGAAATTTTTAATGATTTTCTCAGTTTGAGACCAAAATGGTGAAAAAATGAAGAATTTTCAAAATTCAAAATTTATCTAAATTATGCATAAAAATTATATTTTTGGGTGTATTTGAGGCCGGTGCATCGAATTAGGGCATTGAAATCGAATTTCAAGACAAAAAAATTTTTGGTCACTATGGGCCTATGTTATAGCATAGGGCGAATTTCGGACTTGTCCTCATACATTGGACCATTTTTCAAAAAATATGGTGAAATCCCAGTAATTTTTCGTAGTAGATACTTGCATAAGGCTCAGTGTAAGCTTCTCACAAAAGGAAATTGGGAAGTGTGCAGATCCGGTAGAGCAGGAAGTTTTTTAGTGCCAAAATTTTACCCTTGTGAAACTGGCCTATGTTATAACATAGTCCAAATTTGGAGTCTGACATAGAAAAGTAAAAATATTGTATTTGGTTCACCTCCAAATAAAAATGTATCCATGATTTCTAGACCAAAATTTCATGAGGAAAACGAAAATGATAGTTAAGATTGCGTAATTTCTACAATAATTTTGAGAAATCGCCTATTTTTGAGGAAAATTACAAAATCACGTTTTTGCAAATCAAGGAGATTATTGCCGTTTTCTCTGCATATGCACCTTGTTGTGCCAAACAAAGGACATAGTCATCTTTGTTTGATTATAAGCTTTCGATCGATATCCATAATGCCTATACTTTGACAGAAAATACTTGAGAAATTCGCTTTAAAGTGGCTGCTAGTACCTGAAATGCTAAATTTGTCAAAATCTCGACCTTCCTTTACGTTTGGAGCTGTAGAGAACCCATTTCTGCATATTTCTCGCCCAAAATTGGTGGAGTTACATAAAAATGTATGGAGATTCAGAATCTATCATAAAAAAGGGGGGTAAAAAAATTCATGTTCACCCGATTCTTGCTCCTCTCATAAAACGCCTCTTAAAGTTTTGAGGCGTCGTTTACTTGTTCTGTAGTATGTGCAAAAAATCAGTAACTGTTCCTAGCAGTGGCAACTGAGTAGTCAACTCCGAAAGTCATGCAACAATGTGGACAAAATATTTCACAGAATAGAAAAAGAAGTGTAACAGGTGGTTCCTCTCAGCAGGGAGCCTTCCTTCTCTTCGGCTGCGCAGCTGGCCGCCTAGTCACAACATTTCTTTGCGCTGCCTACACTTCCCCTCTTTTTCCCTTTACAAATCTTCTGCGGTTTTTGGATAACTTTGGTTTCTTGGTGAAGCAGTTCCTTGCTTTCCTCATCCCAATTTGGGTTCTAGCTGAAACCTTTAATCAGGTCCTTTCGGTTTCATTGCAGGAGGTTCAATGGTACTTCTGCTTGCATCATAGCTCAAGTCTAGGCCCCTGGTTATATCCCTTGTTTCGAGTCACCTAGTTTATCAGGAATGGCGATATCCGATGGACGACATCCTAGAAAAGGATGTGATCATTTTTCCTATGCCGGCTAATGAGCAGGGGTGAGGAGTTGGAGCTGGAGGCGGTGCTGGACAATGAGTAGTCATTACACTGAAAGGGCCCAGGCCTTCAGCCTATACACTGTGCTGGCCTTCGCGCTTTATTTTTGCGCCACAGAAGAAAGCCTCCAAGATTGGGGCTTCAAAAGGGCTACGCCGGAAGAAGAATGGCCACGGTCCTTCCTTGGCTTCTGGGGAACGCTGTGGGCGTCGGTTTCCTTACCCTTTCTTTAAAAAAACCGATAAATCAAAGCTTCGAGCTGCATCAAATAAAAGCTAAAAGCGAATCTATTTTCTCCCAAAAATCAATTCCCCCGAGTTCAATGTTGAAGATATATATCTACTGCTAGGCCAATCTGATCAAATTCTTGCATTTTGTTTGGCGCGTCAATGAAAAAATGGATCCCTTTTTCAGATACAATCATAAAAATGGGGGTTCAAAAATTTTTATCCAAAGCCCCCAAATATTCTGAAACTTCTCAAAAAGCCTGTCTTAAACACTGCCTCTCACATCTCATTGCCTCTCCTCTGCCTGCCTGCCACATGGCTGGCTTTGTGTCCTTCATCAATATTTAACCATCTCTTTTAAAATAGCCATTTTTACAACTTTTGCCACATCGACTGTTGCATTATTTGAGCTTACGAAGTATAGAAAATATTGATGCACTTTGCTCTGAAAACATGAAGAGCAATCTTGAGTTGAGAAGTGTTGAGTTGTTTTGAGAAGTAATCTTGATTTGACAGCTTTCTTAGGTGGTTTCGACAATGGCGGGCAAATCGAGAGGCGCAGGCTCAAGCTACAAGAGATGCGGAAAATCCCCGTATCATATTCCAGCAACTGCTGGAGCAGCTTTCCCTCCCAGATGCCGCAGCACAGGCCGCCGCTGCCGCCCTCCTTCAACCTGGCCCTCAAGCTGCTCTCCCAGACTCCGCACCTCAGCCTCCCACTACAAGAGGTTCATCACTAACCTTATCCTCACTAACACTTCTCCACTGGCCACTTCTCCACTCCTTGAAAAAGTGATGAAAACAAGATCTCAGGCCTAATCGATAAACATTATCGTAGACAGGGTTATTGCAGCTGGATAGTTCTGAGTCTGTGAGACCAAAAGTCTTGACTTGAGAAAGAGTATAATGAAAGAGGTTAACACTTTGAAAAAGCAAATTTTGAACCTCTAAGTAAAGCTCTCGTAATCTAATTGTTTAAACAATAACCTTAAAAAACATAATAATATTAGCTATGTTTAGCTATAGCCATTCGTTCATTCAGGAGAGAGCGCTAAAGCTGCCTATAGAGCAAGGCTCTTACATTTTGGTTCATTGCTTCCATGCTCTCTGGCATCCAGAGCCCTCTCTGACTGCCTTTTCATTTGCAAATGTGGGCCCTTGTCCTGCAAAAATGTCCTGCTTGCAGAAGCGGCATGGTTTCTGGCTGTATTCAAATCCTTCGGCGTGGAGGGGTCAGCTACAAGTGATTCGATCCTGGCGCCGAACTTGGTACCTTCGTGGGGATGGTGGGGTGGAGTTCCAAGCACGACTTCAAGGAGGACCTCCTTCCCTACTTCATCTGCTTCAGCGAGCGCCTCGCAAAGGCTTGGGCGGGCGAAAAAACTGCCAGAGAAGGCTATCCATTTTCCGCTGTCTGGAGGTGGTGACGCCTACCGCATAATTTAAGGGCGGCTGCAGGAGGAGCTCGACACGCTCACCAAGTGGGCTCTGGAAGATGCGCTGTGCTTGGATGAAAAAGCAACGGGTGTTTCCCCCCATTGGATTTCCCCCCATGAGGTTTCCCCCCAAAAAAAGGTTCCCCCCATGAAAGTTCCCCCCCCCCCAAGATTTTACCTACTATAGTGACTTACCTATACACTGCACTAATGCAGCCCATAGTTGATACGGCTTTACACGGAAAATAGACGAAATTGTGTCTTGGGGGGGGGGGGGGGGGAACTCGGCGTCAAAAGTCTTGGGGGGGGGGAACTAGTCGTCGATTTCGACGCCTAGTTCCACCCCCCCAAGACAATTTCACCTATTTTCACCTAGTTTCACCAAAGCCGTATCAACAAGGGGACGAGTTAGCGCAGGGTGTGTGTGGTAGGTAAAATCTTGGGCGGGGGGAAACCTTCATGGGGGGGACTTTCATGGGGGGTCCCCCCCCTTGGTTGACCGGTACCCCTCCATGGGGGGGGGAATCCCATGGGGGGAACTAGGTGTCAGCCGCTAAAGCTGCCTATAGACCAAGGCTCATACATTTTGGTTTATTGCTTCCATTCTCTCTGGCATCCAGAGCTCTCTCTGACTGCATTTCCTTTGCAAATGTGGGCCCTTGTCCTGCAAAAATGTCCTGCTTGCAGAATGTGCGTGGATTTTGGCCTGTTTCAAGTCCTGTGGAGGGGCGCGAGTTAGGAGCCATACGTAGCCTTGCGGGCGCTTGCGGATACATAAACTCCCGCAACCCATATCCAGTCTCCACTGGGCCCACCACCCTACTCATCCAGAAGCGTCCAGCCATGGACAAGCGGCGCCAGGATCTCATCAGCACCCTGAAAACCAATCCAGGTTACCCATTTTTTCATTCTTTACCTTTTCTCCGCACCCCTTTTATACAGGATTGGCGATTCGTGACGGATAACATCGTGGAGGGCGATGTGATTCGTTTTTTTCGACTGCTGAGCGGAAGGAAGGGAGCGAGAGCGCGGTCAGCTGACGCTTGACACCCTGCTGGACAATGCCATGGATCCAGAAACGTGCACTGAAATCGCCACCACCTACCAGCCTCAGCCTCAGACCCTTGCTTTCACGGCCTACTTCAGCGCAACGGAAGACTGGGGATTCCAGGTCGCAGATGAGGCTACATCTTGGCCAAGGTTCGTTCTTGGCTTCTGGGGCATGTATAGCAATAATAAGGTTTAAAGGGTTCTCTGCTCCCGTTTAGCTCACTTAGAATCGATTTAGGCCAACTTTGTGGCACTCCCGAAGGAGCGCTTTAGCTTGTAACAAACCGCTAATCCGATCTTTCATTTGCCAAGGTGAGTGAATTGAAAATAATGAATTATTAAGAAGACTGAGTGAGGGAGGAAGGCAGTGGAACAGGTGGGTAGAGACTCCGCCTCTGCAGTCTGCGGCAACAGCATGAAGGAGTTGATACTATCAAAACATTTGGACCTTCCTTATGAGTCAATATTTGCATATTTGACACCCAAGCATGGTATAGTTACAAAAAGCGTTGGGAGGCTTCAGTTCTGCTGAGAAATGGGGGTTCCAAAAATATATTTCCGCCCAATTCTTCCCCCTCTCATAAAATATTGCAGACAACAGATCGTGCGTCATTATGCAATGAAATGGTGTTGTCAGGTTCTTCCGCACCCTAGCGCTGCCCGTGCGTTCCTCTGACGGGGTTCAACGTACTCGCCAACAACCCTTCGCTCATCCCTCACAACAGCCCAGCCTGCGTCCTCTTCCACCTGCCCCCTGGCGTCGACGTTGTGGAAGCTGAGCGAAAAATCATTCTGGATCACGATGTGCGAGCCGCCTATTTTCGGGCTAGTCTTTTCATTCACAGTGAATCGCTTGCTGCTCTGATCACGTAAATATAGGTGGTATCATTGGCATAGCAAAATTAGGATTTTTCTTTCAATAATAAATGCCAGTTCCGTACATGATTTGTTATCAATTAAATTGAAGCTAAGCAATTAAGTTGAATTAAGGTGAAGCTTGTCGTAAAGTCCATTCATTAGATTAAGAAATTGTTGCTCTACTTATTGCTTGAATTTACTTCTTCTTATCCACAAAATACACAATTTCACCGCATTTAACTCCGCGTGAAATGTGCGGTATGAAAGGCGTTTTTCCAGGCATTCAATGAGGGAGCGGCTGCCGAGCACCTCATCGAGACACGTGTGACCGCTGAGGAGCTGGCTGGGATCCTCGCCGAGGACAGAATTCCGGAGTTGGAGAACGAGATGGCCCAGCAAGTTCTGCCAGCTCCGCAAGTTGTCAGTCCAGCAAGCTCTGCCAGCCCAGGAAGTTCTGCCAGCCCAGGAAGATCTGCCAGGCCCGCCCCACCTTCTCCCTGTCAAGCATGTTGTAGGTGTGGTGTTTAGTCAGGGTAAAGTGTTTGCCCTAGACTCTGCTAGGCATACTCCTTATGTTTTGTCCGGCGTTTTTCAGTTGCAGAGTTGGCAGAAGGATGTGATGATGACTCTGCTTCCCGCTTTCAACTTGCCTCCGCGCCCTCTACCCCAGTGCATCAAGTGTCTAGTTTTGCATAGCTGAGCTGAGATGTCAAAAAAGTACAGTTCCTCCACAACCAAACAGATTCAACTTTAACAACTCCCAAAGACTAGCATAAACACGAAGCTGCTTTTTTGCAAACAGCCGACAAAAACAGTCTCACTTTTCGAATTCTAGGACTCTGCATTCTAGGACACATTCTAGGACACATTAGAAAAATAGCTAGAAAACCTGAAAGGCACAAAAGAATGCTAGCAAAGAAAAATCTAGGCGAACGGCGAGGTAGAGTGCTAGGTGAAACAGAAAGTCTTGAAACGACTTGCAAAATGTTTCGAAGAAAAGTTCAAATGTGCGCCAACTGACTGCTCTTGACGAGAAAACGCGGGCACAATGCAGCGAGGGCCAATGGTAGATGAGTCGCCTGCTTCACTCCCCCTCCCTTCTTGTCCCTCCAAGCTCTTACACCTGCCTTTACACACTGCTACGCTCTTTTTCACCGCACATTGAATACCTACTCTTATGCGCTATTTTCCACCCATTTTATTCCACTGCTATTTGCCCCTGCTAATAGACGGCTTCCTTTCAGCTGGAGTGATAAACTAGTAGCTGATTGAAACTGATTGGATGACCTGATCAACTGGAAAGAAGGCGGAATGTCCTCCAAACGCCAGAGGGTTTATTGAGCTTTCTTTGCATGATTTAGCATCGCTAATTGGCTTTGCAGAAGCGAAAGACGCTGGAGTTCTTCTCGGACGAGGAGGCGGAGCTGGAACAGAAATGGAACTACGACATTCCCCAACTCCTCCTGGACGAGAAGTACAATCACCCGGAGCTCATTCGCACCATGCACGGCTCTCGTTCTACCTTTTTCTCTTCCTCTCTTCCTATTCTACTTTCTTCACCCCACTTCATTGCCAGAAGTCACGAAGCAGTTCGTTCACGAAGGCGGCTTCGTCCAGCCCATTTTCATGGTACACCCCTTCTCTTTGAGCGGGGCAAAATGGAGCTAGGAGGAGTGTGCAGGAGACGGAGGAGGGCCTGGGGATGTCGGTGCCGCCGCGCGACGGCTCCTTCACCATCGACAGCATCAAAAAAGCTGTCGGACCCAGCACCGCTTTCGACGTTTGCCCAATCTACCTGCCTCCCATCCGCCCTCCTTTCATCACCACCTCTCAACTGGCAGGTGGTGGAGGTGGCCACGCAGTCGTCAAGGAGGACGACGATGAAGGAATTCGCGGACTATTACAAGAAGGCCACCTCCTCCTCCGACCACGGCCTCCCACTCCTCAACTGCCTCTCCCTCGAGTTCACCGAGACGGACCTCAATAAAATCGTTGCCTTCTCCTTGGTCGAAACTGGAAAACTGGAGCAAAGTATTTTGAAGGTCAATCAGCCAGCCTTCGTGTCGCAGATCGACTGGGTGAGCAACTCCTGGCCGGAGATGTATCGCAAAATCTTCCGCCGCCTCCAAGCTCCGCGCCGTCCGCCCAAAACTGCCAAACGAATCTACCCGGATTCCGATGAGGACGAAGTTCGCTTATTCCCTTTCCAGATCATTTCAAAATTAGCAATTACTTCTCTTTGCAGAAAATTCACTACAAGACGGTCACCGAAGTTCCCTATCCTAAAGTCCAGCAGTAAGGAATGCAAACAGAAAGCACTTGATTTGTGATTTAGGACATGTTTTTCAGCTACTGCCTCATGAGTCCGAACCAGAGCTTCACAGATTTTCACGTGGACTTTGGAGGAACGAGTGTTTGGTACCATGTCAACCGGGGAGAGAAGGTTCTGCAATTCCTGAATTTTTATTGAGGTCCACGTTGATGATGTGTACTTTGAAGGTTTTCTGGATAATTGAGCCAACGCCAACCAATCTGGAGCGCTTCGAGTCCTTGCATCTCAAGTTTGTTATTTTCAGAAAATTACTCAATTTTTTTATTGTTATAGTTAATTTCACATCCATACCCATTTAAAAAAGTTTGACATCAGATTGATAACCAAATCATTAAACAAACAAAATGGATTGGCAGGCAAGAGTCGCGTTTGTTCTTCGGTGAGTTGGTGGACGTGTGTCATCGGGTGACGCTGCGGGCGGGAAACACCTTCCTCATCCCCTCCGGCTGGATACACGCCGTCTACACGCCCAAGGACTCCCTCGTCTTCGGCGGAAACTTCCTCCACGACATGGCCATCCAAATGCAGCTCAACGTTCACATGATGGAGAATAGATGCCGGGTAAATGCTTCTTTCTATCACTTTTGCAGGCGTGGATAAAAATTGGGAAGATTTCGCATAGCAGGGTGTGAATGAAATCGTAATAAATGAAATAAATCTTGAGAGTTTGAAGGTGATGCAAAAGTTCCGCTACCCGATGCATCCGCAGATCCACTGGTACACCGCCACTCGTTACGTCAAGTATGTCTATGCTTTCATTTGATTCGACTTTACCTCTGAAGTTCGCAGTAAGATTTCAATCACATTACTTTGCACTTTTTCCCAAATGATAAATTGTCTACCAGGCAGCGAGAAAATCAATTATATCGATAATTTTTAGACAGCTTTTCAAGGTTTAAATCATATGTGGAAAAGGGAAATTAACAGTTAATAATTCGCAATCCAAAACATTTTCTCAATATCGGCCAAAATGAATTCGATTCAAAGCCTTTATAGTATATCTGGTACCATCGGCAGGCCAAATGTGGGACTCTTTTCTCCAAATTTTGTAATTGCCTCGAGTAAAAAGTCAAGGAAATACATCTACTACTAGTGGAATCTGCTGCTTGGACAGTTGCATTTTGTTTTTGGCGCGCAGTTCAGTGTCTCTTTCCATGCGCGCCCAAAAACAAAATGCAGATGACGCAGCAGATTCCACTAGTAGTAGATGTATTTCCTTGACTTTTTACTCGAGGCAATTACAAAATTTGGAGAAAAGAGTCCCACATTTGGCCTGCCGATGGTACCAGATATTTCTTCCACTTTTAATATAGTATAAAATGTATAAAAATAAATTTTATATTGTTGGTTATATATTTGGTTACGATTTTATTAGATAAATAAAAAAATATTAAATAAAAAATACCTATTTAAATAATAAAATGAAAAGAAAAGATTCGAAAATGAAAAATACAATGCAAATTTATTGGCAAACTAGCATTATTTTTGAGAAATTTTCTTGACTTATACTCAGAACAATCGATTTTTGAAAAGGGCTTAAATTTTGGAGGAAAGGCTTTACTTTTGGCCTGCCGATGGTACCAGTTGTTTTCTCAACTTTAAGAGACGGAATTTGATAGGCTCAAAATGTGAGATTCCAGATTTGAAAAATGAAGTTTCTCTGATTCGAATGACTTTGTGCCACAATCCAAGGCAATTTAGTTCTCATCTCTGTGCCCCAGCCGTTTCCCAAAAAACGATTTTGTTGACCGGATATGGTCACTTTTGTAACATGCACTTTTTTGGGCCTTTGAAACCTGCATTTTCAGTTTTTTGAAAATTTTGACTAAAAAATTTTATATGAGTGTGGATCATTATATATCAATCGAAAGGCAATTTGGAAACAAAAAAGGTGGCATACTTGAATTTTGCCATAAATTGTTCTAAAAAACGTAATTTTGAAAAATCAAAAATTTTGGTTTTTCAATTTTGGCACAAAAAAACTGATAACTCAAATTTGAGTGGTTCTGCCAAGGGGTAGACCATAACCACGTTAAAATTCAGATTCTTGTGGTCATTTTGATATATAACTCGTTAGGTTTTGGTCTGACACCATCAGGAATTTTTTCGATTGAAAATTTGAACTCAACATTTGGCCCTATGTTAAAGCATAGGCAAAATTTCCGGAAAAAAATTGTTGTCTCAGATTTCCATTTTTACAGCCTAAATATCTTCTTTAGGGTCCAATACACCCTACTGCCACATTGGTTTCCTTTGTTTTAGTTCAAAATGCGTAAATCCTGAATCGACTATTTCCTATGCTTAAGCATAGGACTTCCCAGGCTTCAACAAATATTTCTCTGTAGCAGCTGAACGGCTAAGAATTGCACACAAGACTTGAATTTTTTTGTTCACAATTCATATATTCTGATTCTAAATCTGTGCTTACTTTTGATGTTTGTTGAGAAACCACAGTCTTGCTTTTCTGCCCTCTTCTTTGAATGGATGTGAGTTCGTCACTCAAAAGGGCAAGTAGGTGGTTTCTCAACAAACATCATAAGTAAGCACAGATTTAGAATCAGAATATATGAATTGTGAACAAAAAAATTCAAGTCTTGTGTGCAATTCTTAGCCGTTCAGCTGCTACAGAGAAATATTTGTTGAAGCCTGGGAAGTCCTATGCTTAAGCATAGGAAATAGTCGATTCAGGATTTACGCATTTTGAACTAAAACAAAGGAAACCAATGTGGCAGTAGGGTGTATTGGACCCTAAAGAAGATATTTAGGCTGTAAAAATGGAAATCTGAGACAACAATTTTTTTCCGGAAATTTTGCCTATGCTTTAACATAGGGCCAAATGTTGAGTTCAAATTTTCAATCGAAAAAATTCCTGATGGTGTCAGACCAAAACCTAACGAGTTATATATCAAAATGACCACAAGAATCTGAATTTTAACGTGGTTATGGTCTACCCCTTGGCAGAACCACTCAAATTTGAGTTATCAGTTTTTTTGTGCCAAAATTGAAAAACCGAAATTTTTGATTTTTCAAAATTACGTTTTTTAGAACAATTTATGGCAAAATTCAAGTATGCCACCTTTTTTGTTTCCAAATTGCCTTTCGATTGATATATAATGATCCACACTCATATAAAATTTTTTAGTCAAAATTTTCAAAAAACTGAAATTGCAGGTTTCAAAGGCCCAAAAAAGTGCATGTTACAAAAGTGACCATATCCGGTCAACAAAATCGTTTTTTGGGAAACGGCTGGGGCACAGAGATGAGAACTAAATTGCCTTGGATTGTGGCACAAAGTCATTCGAATCAGAGAAACTTCATTTTTCAAATCTGGAATACCCCTCATAGAGCCTATCTCGAGTCTATCAGATTCTGCGTCTTAAATACACAAAAATGAAAAAGTTTGCCTGAGTAGGATTCGAACCTACTATCTTCATCCATCTGTCCAATCGCTTACACCACTACACCACTGGTGCATATGGCTACTTAGTTCACTTGAAGATTTATGAATAAAAACAATAGATCAGGCACAGTGACGCTGAGAGGGGGAGGGGAAAGAAATGAATACCTACTATCGTCCATTGAATAGATGCGAAGAAGAAGAAGAAGAAGGAGAAGGAGGAGGAGGAGTTCGGACAAATGGTTTTGAGTGATTTGCTAATGATTGCTGCAACTTTCTGGCGATTTCTCGCGAGTTTTGGTCAATTAGAGGATGCACTTTCCAATGAAAAAAGAATGAGAGAAAATGGAGCTTCCTGTGAGGAGCAAGAGCCTTATCAAAATTAAGATCTAGCAATAACCCTCAAAACGTACACCTGGGTCGAAAAGAGGGGCTGGGCGCTGACACTGCGCTAAAGCTCCGTTCGCGCCAGCCCAATTGTAATAAATCTAGGTGAAATAAATATTCGTCCAAAAAATTTTCAACCCTTTTTTGATCTTTGGAGAAAAATGTTTTTTAGAGAATTGACCGGACGGAGCTATGAGATAGACGATGATCTGGACGACTTCATCGATCACACCAAGACTTTGCCAAGAAAAGCCATCAAGGTTCCACCAAATGCTTAGAACCAATCATCATTCCAAACCAACGATCCTTCTAGGCGGAGGGCGACGAAGAGCCAATCTCCACCCCAGTCTACGAGAAACCTGTTCTGCGCGACTGCAATATCGGTTTCTTTCATTCGTCTGAAATATCAAAATTTCGAAAAGTGGCTATTTTGAAGAGGAGCTGAGAAAGCTGGGCAGGAACCAAATTCTGCTGGCCGGTCTGCGACGGTTGGCGGAGTATCTGGGGCGGCAGACGGAGACGCTGGCCGGACGACGCGGCATTGCCGTTCGCCTGCGTCACCCGGAGGCCATCGTACTCGACCTTCAGGCACCCTAATCCTCCTTCTCCCACCAACTTTAGGCAGAGTAGCAGCTTGTCTTCAGACAGCACTCAGCTATGCGGAAACTCTGGAGAGCGGTGAGCAGAGGGAGGAGGCGACTGCGGTGGTGGAGAGGAGGCCGGTGGACTTGGACACTCTCATTGACTCTGTCGCTCGCGGCCTTGCTGGCGACCAAAACGCTGCTCTTGTTGGCATTTACAGCCAGCAGTTCAATCAACTGAGAAAAGCTGAACCTGACAGGCTTCGAAGCTCGAAGTGGAACCGTTGGAGCCAGAAATTAAGGAGGAGTGCTTCCCAGGCCCCTCCAAGGGTCAGCACTCCACAAATTCCTGCTTCCATCTAGCTATTGAAGAGTGCTTGCAGTGCCAGTGGAGGAAGTTCCACTGCTGGCCACTGGGAGCAGAGGCAGCTGGCCTATCCCTCAATCCCACCCACCTCCGCCCAGACCACAGCCCCCGCAGCCCTTCCATGACTACTCCAGGTTGCCCTTTGTCCAGGGATTTAATGAAGGAGATGAAAGATGGGTATTGAAAGGGGGCCGATGAAATGGGAAGAAACTGAGGGGCAGACCTCGACTGGGCCCCTGCGCGTCTCTTCCAGCCTCCCATCATTCGCCCCTCCACCGGCACACCAGCCCCCTCAGCTACCCCGCTACCCATTATACTACCACCCAGCCATGCTTCCGCCACACTCCACCCTACCTGGTGATTGCTTTTTTGTATTTCCCGTGTCCGAAGTGCAATCTAAATCTAATCTAATCTTATGGGTTTAAGAAAACAAGTATATGGCGCAGAGCGCAATAGGTGACCGCGGAGCTCTCAACATACCCCATTTTTCAACCTTTCTACCCAAAAAAGTAATGTTTCAAATGCTCCATGACTTGTTCCACCTCTTCAGATATTCCTAAAATTTTATTACCTTTAAGCAAAAACAAAGTTTGTGCAAATCCGTTGAGAATTTGCCATTTATCAACATACCCCATTTTTCAACCTTTTTACCCAAAAAAGTAATGTTTCAAATGCTCCGGGACTTGTTCCACCACTTCATATCTTCCTAAAATTTTATTACCTTTCAGGAAAAAAAAAGTTTGTCAAAATCCGTTGAAAATTGAGCCTTTAACGGCATACCCAAATTTTCAAAATTTCTACCCAAAAAAGTAATGTTTCAAATATTCTGGGACTTGTTACACCCTCCAGATCTTCCTAAAATTTTATTACCTTTCAGGGAAAAAAAAGTTTGTACAAATCCGTTGAGAATTGAGCCTTTTACAGTATACCCAAATTTTCAACATTTCTACCCAAAAAAGTAATGTTTCAAATGCTCGGAAACCGGTTCCACCCCTCCAGATCTTCCTAAAACAGCATTACCTTTCAGGGAAAAAAAGTTTGTCCAAATCCGTTGAGAATTCGCCCGTGGACAGCATTTCCAGATACCTATACACATATATATATATATATACACATGAGGACAAAAGTTTAGTAACCTCTATAGACCGCGGAGCGGCCCTTCGGGCCGCTCCGCGGTCAAATATCACATAATCGTATACTCTTTAGGCCATTTTGCTTAATTTCTTGGGGATTTGAAAGGGAGAAAGTAATGGAAGCAATTGTAGGCGGATCGCAGTGGCAGTGGATAGCTGGTTCTGGGCAAAGCTACTACGTTGACCCTCTCACTGCTCTCAGCAATATTCAGCCGCACTTTGGTCAATCGCTTTAGGAAGGAAGCATAAGAAAGAGCCTGATTGTTGCAGACGCGAGCCAGTGAGGAAGATGTTTCTTTTTACCAAAGAGCGTCAGCGTACTTTGTTTTGCCAAATATTTTATTTCTGTACTGTTTTTCAGTTCTGCGATCATTTTAGCCTTCATCATCGCGGGCAAACATAGTTTCGCTGAAATTGCATTGGCCTCGAGCCTCAATCGTGTATCATAAATAGTGATGCATTTTCTTTTGATGCTGTTTTAAGCAGGCGTTTTTTTAGTTAAGCCGGTCAGTAAAATTACGCTACTTCTTTGTTCGATCCGTTTCCTTGGATTTCTTGCAAAAACCTCCTAAGAAACAAGTTGGAAAAACTTTGACTCCTAAGAGCCTGGGACAACAGTGGCAACTCTACCCTGTCGAGTTTACTGAGTCTCTCAGTCTGGGTGCGCAAAAAATGTCGCAACTCAACCTTGGCTCCCCTCTCTGCCTTTTTTTGCGGCAGACTCAGACGACAGGCTGCGATACCTACTCTCCTACGCTCGCAGAATGGACGCCCGCTTTTTAGCCCCCCCCCCTCCCCCCACCCTCCACTGACGCGCAGGGCGCACTCCAACACACACACACAGCCTCTCCCCTCCTCTTCCCTCTCCCTCCATCGCCGCTCCAGCCAACCTACTCCCACAGCTTCCCCCTCACATCCCCCCACCCACATAGCACAGCCATCCTCCCCTCCTATACACGCCTACTCTCTCCTTTCCCTTCCCTCCCCCCTAGCCTCCTCCCTCCCTCTCTCCTACCTCGCAACTGAGAGCACCAGCCCAGACGCTATATGTACCTCCGTCCACCCCCGCCTCCCCTCTCCTCCCGCCTACACTGCAACCCCTCGCCATGCCTACCTCTCTCTATTCCCTCCTCCCCAGTCCTGAATCTTCTCCTCTTTTTTATTGTCGATGGCTTAGAGCTTCACGCCTGCCTTTCCCCTATTCACAAGGCCAGGTGAAAGAAGACTGATCTATGCCTGGGAGGAGCGAGACGCCGCCTAAATTATAGCCAGCCAGGGGCAGGCCTCATTTCATCATGCGGGGGCAGTCGATAAATAATGGTGCAGTTGTACAATGGGAAGTGTGCCACCCAACCCCGCTTTGAGCAGCAGCCTTCGTTGGTTGCTAGCTCAGCTGTCTCCCCCCTCATGCCCTCCTTCTTTCATTCCCCCGCCCCTATCAACCACTCACACTACAATCAGACCCCCTTTAGGCCAACGCATCGGCCTCGAGCGAATCAGGCAGGCGTGAAAGAGTAAGGGAAAGAGTAAGTGAGAGATGTGAAGGGTGCTTGCAGAGATCACAACCCGGCTTCAGCGGGCCCCCACCCCTCGCACCCTCTCTCCACCTCTCCACCTCCATCCCCAACCCAGCTTCCAACCAGAACCCGGACACCTCCTCCTCCTCTTCCAATGGCCAGCCAGGACTACGAAGGACGCAACGGCGCCGCCCCCCGCACCTCCAAAGTCTTCCTCCGCGCCCTCCCGCCCGACACCGACTGGGACGAGCTACAGAAACTCGTCGAGTCCATCGCCAGCTTCAAGAGCATCGAGCAATGTTCCCCTTTCCTCCCTCTCTCTTCAACACCCCCTTGCAAAGCCTTTGCTTCAGCCGGAAGTCCTGAACACCCGACGGCCATTGTGACGATGGAGACGGCGGACGACGCCACCCTCGCCATCTCCCGCCTCAACAACTACAACTTCCAGGACAACCCCATCAAGGTACTCTCACATCTTCCATAGTCCTGCAGAATCTCTCTTCATCAGAATAGGAAGGCAGGCAAATGGCCTTTGCGTGTGGCACGTGAACTCCTGCTTAGAAGGCATTCTCTTTTCATTTTTGCCACCTGCATCGTTCCATTTGCTGAATTCCACTGATTTAGATTTCGCTAAACAGCTTTCTTGGACCGATCTTCAAGGCTGTCTGAATCATAATTTTGGTCCGCGCAAAATTGGGGGTATCCAATTGCTTTGCATTCCATAGCTGAGTTCAATGCGCGCTGCAGCATGAGCAGTCATTTTCAGTCGAGTATATGGCTAAGCAAACAAAATCAGACTGCTTATGACTAAATCTTTGAATTCAGAAGAGGATTCGCTAAAGCCCAAGGTTTTCTTCGCTTCTCTTAGGCAGGAACCAGTGCCAGGTTGGGAGTGTGGGAGTGTAGGTATCTGGGGACATGATGAAATCCAAGGGCGCTTCTCCATCACTTTTATTTTTGCTTTTGAAAATCGCTTTCTAGTACAAATTTTCCACCGCCTTGAAACCTCTGACAGAACGTCAAATGTCACTCTAATTATGCCTACTGTCTTTTCTCGCAGAAAGGGTAAGTGAGCAGAGTGCGTTGCAAGACCGGTTTCCGAGGGGCCTTGGCGGCCTGCCAAAGAAGGGTGGAGGCGCTCCAAAAAAGCCTAAGACGGAAGAAAGTTGCAGGCCTCAGTGTACATGGAGAATCGACGCGGCGGAGCTGGCGGTCGTCGAGCTGGTCCCGGAGGGGCTCGCGGAGGCGGGGACTTCCGCGGCGGGCAGATGGGCGGAGGCCCGGGCGGGGTGCCGGGCACGGACATGCCGCTGCGCATGGTCGTGGACGCCCGCTACGTCGGCGCCATCATCGGCCAGGGCGGCAACAACATCCGGGAGATCACCCGCGAGTCCAAGGTTTCCATCCCACCTCCTCTCCAGCCCTCCCCACAGCCCCAGATGATGGCTTTTGAGGCCCGGTGCGTGGTGGACGTGAACCGAGGGATCCGTGACCAGAACGGGGGCATGGAGAAGGTGATCAACGTGTACGGGCAGCCGGAGAACTGCAGCAAGGCGGCGATGCGGATCCTGGGGGTGGTGCTGAAGGAGGCGGGGAAGGAGAAGGAGGCCGGGGCCCCCGCCCCGCAGCCGGAGCTCAAGCTGCGCGCCCACAACCAGCTCGTCGGCCGCCTCATCGGCAAGGGCGGCGCCACCATCAAGAAGATCATGGAGGACACCAACACCACCATCTTCGTCTCCAACGACACCTCCGTCATGGGCATGGGCGGCCGCGGCGGCGGCGGCGGCTACACCGAGCTCGGCGTCTTCAACCTCGAGCGCACCATCACCATCCGCGGCTCCCTCGGCGCCATCGAGGAGGCCGAGGCTCGCATCTCCTCCAAGCTTCGCCAGTGCTGGGAGAACGACATGGCCAACGCCCCACATCTCGGCTACGGCCCCCACCCACTCATCCCCCCCGGCGCCTTCCCCGGCGCCGCCCCCGACCCCATGCAGCCCTACGCTGCCATGCAGAGCCTGGGACCCTACGGAGGGGCCGGAGGGATGCCGTTCCCCGCAGGACGCGGGGCCGCCGCCGCCCTGGTGGAGTCCGTCCACGTCTACGTGCCCAACTCGATGGTGGGGGCGCTGATCGGGACGAAGGGCATCCACATCCGCAACATCATGCGCCTCACCGGGGCCACCATCCGCATCGAAGGCGGCAGCGTGGGCCTGAAGAACGGGGACGCGGGCGACGGGAAGGGCCAGGAGGAGCGGCTGGTGATCATCAACGGCAACGACATCCAGCAGTGCAAGGCCCAGTACTGGATCTACCAGCGGGTGTCGGAGCAGTCTAACACCTACCTGGACGACATCCGCCTCGTCACCGAGGTCGCCGTGCCCACCAAGCTCGTGGGGCGCATCATCGGGAAGCAGGGGCAGAATGTGCGCGACATGCAGCGCATGACCGGCGCCATCGTCAAGATACCCGACACCCCGGACTCTGAGGCTGATGATGAGACCATCGTTCGCATCACCGCCAACTTCCACGCTTCTCAGGTACTCCTTCACTCCCTTCCTCCTCTCTTCCTCCCCTCGCCTCCTCCTCAACCCCCTACCCTTCTGCAGGCCGTCCAAGCTCGCATTCGACAGATGGTCATCCAGTACAACTTCAACGAGGGCCGCGGACCAGCTGTACGGGAGTAAACTCCATCACCACATCTTCACCAAACACCAACCGACCCATTCACCAATTGAAGTCCCACTTTCAGTATAAGCCCCGGGAAAGCTCTCTTCGCAGACACATACTCTCTCTTTATTTGGCAACCCTTTTGGGCCTCTCTCTTCCCTGTTCACCGGTTTCTCTAAAGCGCCAAGGAGTCTCGAGTCAAAGTTCGCGTTGTTAGTGTTTCCTCTTCGGCCTTCTGACCAGTTTGCTTTGTTGCCCCTCATTCTCCCCCCTCCTTCCCTTCCCAACCACGACGAGGGCCTTGGATGTTGTCTGCTATGTGTTGCCCCTTCCTTCCTTCATTCTGTGAGAATGCGCCCCTGCACCAAGCGAGGCTTCAAATCGCTTGCCTCCTCCTTTCCTCCTCTCTCCCTACCCCAACTCCCCTAGCCTCTCTCCTCTACCCTCCCCTGGCCTCTACCTGGGAATACGAGGTATGTGAATGTGTGGGAGTGTGAGCGAGCCTGATGATTGCCCTTTTTGTTGTTGCCGGCTTCTCTCAGTTGCCGTCTTCCCTTTTGAGGCACATTGTTTCTTTGTTGCGGCCGTAGTTGCCCGAAGAGAGAGGAAGAGAGCGATGTAAAGAGCTGAACGAATGACAAGGCTTGGCTGGAGCAGCAGAACAGATCCTAGCCATTCTGTCTGATCACGTGACAGGGCCAGTTTCATGGCAGCCTCTTCGTTGGCATCCTTGTGATAGTGGGAATGTCTGAGCTTGTAAGAGTGCCAAGGCGTGAGCTGTTGGAAGTGTAGCGAAAAAGCAGTGTGCAGAAGGACTGGACATTCTTTCCCAACACCTGAACTCAACACCCCAGGCTCCAAGTCCCCAACCCCGCTCACCATCCATCCCGAATGACAGACGAACCCTGGCCCATCTGAGAATGTATGAGCAACACACCCTTCCTATTCCCAGCTCCTTTAGTTCACCTATCCTACCCCATCGCACGAGGAACCTGTCAACGTCATTCAATGTACTCCCATTCATTTATACCTTCCATCTTGCATTTCATTTGGCTCTAAATAGCGCAAAAAACCCCAAAAATAGTTCAGTCTCGATTCTGGACACCAAAAATAAATTCATCGCGTTATTGAAATAAGTTCAATACTTCACTGACCTTCATTTTATTCAACGTCGTTCTTCTTTTTACCATCCAAATACCATATTTGCTGTTCATG
>JASANA010005569.1:0-12222 GCA_030248095.1 Ptycholaimellus sp. GST1_10 | reverse complement strand
CTTGTTGGTGTTGGTTCGTTTACGTATTGCTCACTAAATTCCTCGGCAACGATATGCTTGGGCACCATCATTTGGAAGGCTTAGACTTAGATGGTTAAATGCCTAGATACGAATCCAATAGCCCCATATGTTCAAACAATTCAACCTACCACAAGTGCATTAACGTTTCTTCAGACAAATTGGTGCTTTCAATATTTGAAGGTTTCTTTTTTATTTGTATCCTTATAGAATATGTGAATATAAAGCGTTTTCAACCATCATAATACTATTTCTTTTAAAACATTGCGGCACATAAAGACAGCACAAAACTCTCATCCCTGAAAATGATTCTTTTCATTCCGCAAAAAATCCATGGCAACAGCTGGATCCTTGGTGCCAGCTCGACTCAGGATCAATTTGCTGCTCCACTCGCATGAACGGATTCGACCGCTTCTCCTCCCCCATGTTTGACGGCACCGTGTGTCGCTTCTCCGCTTTACACGCCTTCAACTTCACACTTTCCATTTAGATCTAAGTTTTAGTCAATAACGTGATTTTAGTCGGCAGAGGTTTTAGGCAATAACTTTATTTATTTTAGTTTCCTTCGCCATCTGTTAGCCATATATTGCAAAGTGACCAAACCCAATTACCGGGACAGCATCAAATATTTTTCTGAAATGAATAGAATGATAGATAAAATGGCACCTGTGCCCATGCAAGGCGTTGCTTGATGGCAGCATTGTCAGGCTCTGCAGTGACGGCGTACTTGTAGTTGGCCAGAGTGTACTCGTGCCCGCAATAGACCTCCTCAAACCCTCTGCACCTCTTTCCCAGCCAGAAAGCCAAGCAAGCCTCGGCCAACGCATTGATCAGAAAGACAGCCAAGCTTCTTCACCAGGGCCTCGTACATCTGCGCCCCGGTGCCCTCGAAGAACTTTCCGCAGCCGCCAATGAACAGTGTATCTCCTACATCCCAATAATTAAACCAAACTTTTTCAAAATTAATTAAAATTTATTTTCATTGCTTCCATTCTTGAACCTGTGAAAACGGCCTCTTTGCCCTGGCTGTCAGTGACATGGTAGCAGATGTGTCCGCTGGTATGGCAGGGCGTGAAGAGGCAGCGAACGTTCAGCGAGCCAATCTCAATCGGCATTGGCATTGAGCATGTAGCGGAGCTATTTGGACTGAAAATGGGTGAACCTTTAACTGGGAATCCTGTTGGACCTTGTTGGTGAGGGCACCGATTCGCTCGTCCCCGCCATAGACGCGGAGGCCCGGCTTCTTCTTCACGAGCTCCTCATTTCCTCCGGCATGATCCCTGACAACCAACAAGTGCAAGATGCTACTATTACTGTTCGCAAAGCAAGAACTGAGCCAAGTATCAACCTGAAACACGATAAGAGGCGTTTGAGCGAAAGCTAGAAGTGTAACCAGTGATGGTGTGTGGTGAGAACGGATGTGAGCTTGACACCAGCTTTCTCCACTGCCTGCAGCACCTGGAACGAGATGGAAGGCTAAGCAGTAGGATTGCAGAGAGAGTGGGGAGAACCTTATCGGGCTGAACAGGGTCCACAGCAGCTGCCTCTTTGCTGCTCTCGTCCACAAGGAGGTACATGAAATTGTCCTCCAGCGCCGGCAGCACTGAGACATGCAGCATTCTGGCCAGCGGACCGCGGCTGAATGGATTTGCTCTTTTCAGCATAGGCGACTGTCGCTGCTTGGTCGCGCCACAATTTAGAGCTCCTATTTGCGATGTTTTGTTAGTTTCCCTGACAGTCAGGCAACTTCAATAATCCCTGGGTTGAAAGAAATTGTCGAGTTATTTTTATTTGGTGCAAAAGATTGCCTCGATTTCTACTGTTCCGCGAAGACAAGGCGAAGAAAGCAGCCAATAGCAAATAACAGATGAGAACACTCAATGAACTAGATGTGCTGGTTTTGAGGTAGAGGTATTCACAGCCATCACAGGGCAATATGGTCAATGGGCTCGGAATCATGGACGCCTTCGGTGGCGTCGGTCTCCTCCTCCTCCAGGATGTCCCCGATGTCCCCGCCTCCCAGCAGCATCAGCTCTTCCCCGCTCAGCGATATCTACAACCCTCCCCTCTCCTCCTCCATCTCCTCCACCCCTAGACTCACCTCAGCAGCCTGGGCAGCGTCGGAGGCGGCCGGGGAGATGGGCAGGCCGGCTGAGGCCGGGGTGGAGGGGACGGAGAGAGGCTGCAGATTGCCCGCCTCCTCCCGTGCCCGCCGCTCCGCCCGCGACTCCTGGATCACCGCCTCGATGATGTGCGCCACCGAGCTCTGCACACTTTCTTTCTCCTCTCCTCCTCTAGGTCCTCTTCGAGCCAAACCTTGGCCTCCTCATAAGCCAGGGCGGAGATCTGGGCCAGCAGACGCAGGTCCTCCTTTGGACAGGAGGCTGCCACCGGACTCGCCTTAAAGATCACTACTCACTTTTCCAGGCTCTCTTGCTGGTCTGGGCAAAGAAAGTGCCTGGATGGAACTGGCAGCAGAGTGGCCAGCAGCCGCGGCCATGGCCTTCTTGCGCTTGAGGAAGGCGGCGGCCGCGGCTCCGTTGCCCACGCCCGCCCCGTTCCCAGCCCCCACCACCGAGGACTCCGCCACCAGGCATGCCTCTTTCTTTGGCCTCCACAATGCCTGTGGCTTTAGGTATGAGAGGTTGTTGAACTGGGACTGGGTAAAGGGAGGGGAGGGGAAGGGAGTTTAGGAGAGTGGAGGAGGGGATTAGAAGGCTGACCTTGGCGATGATCTGGTCCTCGACATTGGAGCCGGGCTCGCTGTCGGGGATCTCCAGACACACCGTCATGAACTGGTCCTGATGCCGGTACAACTGCGATATCAGGATTCTGCAACCCTCTCCTCTTATCACATTGGGCTTAGGGACCATATTTCAGCTTGAGTTGATTGCCTGTTCAAGCGCTGGAGGTAGCGTCTTTCTTTCTTCACGTGGTAGACGCGATTGCGCAGCTTGCAGTTGCCCTGCAAATGGCCTGCGTTATAAAATAGACTGAGATGGGATTGAATTCTGGAATGGGGATGGGACCAGGTGAACGTAACGGTACTTCTGGAGCAGCAAGTTGTACTTTCGCTTGTAAAGCTCTTGATCCAGGCCGGGGCTTTCTACGTCCTCGCTTGTCCACTGCTACTGCATGGCCCAACTTCTGACGAGCTATTCATTTCTCAAATCTTCATACCTTTCCTATCTTTTCTCCAAATAATGGAACCACTGCTGCATCGCTAGAAACTCGCCTGTTTCACTGCAAAGCAGCCATTCCGATCCTAGAATTCAAATTTAATCTCCGGCTGCTAGTTATTGTTAGAACGTTGAAGTCCTCTAGAGGACGACAATGTGAAGCCCGCATGCAGAGGGCGGGGGATCAATTGGAGATGCAGGGGCATTGATTGATGTGAAGGTATGCTGGGCTGTGGGGCTGTGGCGGCGTGCGTTTTGTGGTTGGGGGCTGTGTACGGTGGCCTAGGCAGAGTGAGGGGGGAGGGAGAAAGCAAGTGTGCGGCCTCTCCCCCACCCTCCCATTTAGCCGCCGCGACTCTGTCTCACCAACCTTTACACATATGCGCCCCCCCTCCACTCCTCCCTCCACTGTGCGGCCCGCCCCATCTCATCGCCCTCCCACATCGTCGCATTGCACCCTCTCTTCTCTCCCAGCCACCAAACATCCACCCTGCTTCTCCTCTTTCCATCCTCCTCCTGCTTATTCTGATGGCTACAGGCTATACAGCTGAAGGGCAAAAGGAGCTGACCTTTTTAGCTTGAGTCATGCTGAGCAGGTCATGCACTGACGCATGGGAGGAAGCTTATGCCGAGGCTGACATCTCGCTAATAAGCTCCCTTTCTTGCTGCTGGATTTAGAGGCGTGGCAAAGATGAGGGGAGGGGCGCTTGTTTTCTGTGCCCGTGTGCCGGTCGCACTGAGTCACCCCTTTCGCTTCTTCACCTGCTCTCCCTTTCTACTTCTTGTGCGAAGGAGGGAAAAGGAGTGCACTATTCTATTTCCTTTCCTTCTAATTGCAAAACAATGCGGTAGGGGCTGGGGGAGGCCGTTGGCAGGCGGGCGTCAGAAAGACGAGGCGGAGTGATTGACGGTGCCACCTGCACAGCTCCTTCCACCTCCCCTGCCTCCTCCATATACCCTGGCCATCAAATGAGCCTCTCGCCTAGGCTCTCTTGCAGGCTCTGACGCATTTAGCCTGTGTGCAAGATTCACGAGGCCCTCTCCTTTGCAACCATTCCCGCGCGCCAGACAAAAAGCGGGCAGGGGAGGGGGGAAATTCCATCAGCCGCGCAGCCATTCTATTTGCCATTCAGCAATTGGACGGGCTATTATTGGGCAGCGAATGGCGTCTAAAGGAGGCTGGCGTTGAGAGTGAAAGTAGTAGTAGGGTGCTGGAGCGAAGAGGGTTCGTGGATGGAGGCAGAGGCGGAGCACGACTTCACCGCCACTGCCGAGGATGAGCTCAGCTTCAAGAAGGGACAGGTTCTCAAGGTGACAATTTTTCTTTTGATCCTTCGCACCAGAGTGAAATATAATTGTGACATAGATCCTGAACAAGGACGAGGACCCCAATTGGTACAAGGCTGAGCTGGACGGCAAGGAAGGCTACATACCCTCCAACTACATTCGTATGCGGGATCACAGGTTACTTTTCTTATTTTTACAGACATAGCTCAGAAAAGCTGCTAACCCTTCTGTCTATGTTTCGGCTCACTGTAGGCAGCTACGAATAATTAAAAAATGATAATAAGATACCACAATGGTGCACAACGTCTACGGTTGTTTTTTCATACATGGAATAAAATGAAGGCATAATTCCAGACGTCAATCGTGTATGAAGTCATGTGTTAATTGTAAGGTGGTACTACGGGCGAATAAGCAGAAGCGATGCGGAGGCCCTGTTATTGCGAGGCGGCGGTGGCGGAGGCTCCACGGCCTCGGACGGGGCCTTCATCGTTCGTGAGAGCGAAAGCTGTCCCGGCGATTTCAGTCTCAGCGTCAGATTCCAGGTCCCTTCCTCACCCTTCTGACCTCCCCTGCCCCTTCTTAGGTGCCAAGACAGTGCAGGAGGGAGTGCAGCACTTCAAGGTCCTGCGCGACGGCAGCGGGAAGTACTTCCTCTGGGTCGTCAAGTTCAACTCCCTCAACGAACTCGTCAGCTATCACAGGTCTCCATCTTTCTCTCTTCATTCATGTCCAATAGTTTCTTTGTTGAAAGTTTCATGGTGATGTACAGGAGGAATGGTTTCTCAGGTCAGCTTCAGTAAGTCGAAGCCATACGATCCTGCTGCGGGAGCTGGAGCCTGGAGTGAGTGGAGAGCAGCTGCACCTCGTCCAGGCCATGTTCGACTTCAACCCTCAGGATGAAGGCGAGCTGGAGTTCAAACGCGGTGACATCATCACCGGTTCCTTCCACCCATTTCTTTCTTCCCTTTCCTTCCCAACGCATTGCCTTTGGTTGGCAGTGACGAATAAGTCTGACCAGAACTGGTGGGAGGGTACGCTGAATGGGCGAAGCGGCATGTTCCCCGCCACCTACGTCTGTCCCTACTCCACTCGTTGAGAGTGGTCGAGTGAAGAGAAAGAAGAGTGTGACTATGTCCTCAGCCATCTCGCCTCTCCACAGCTCCATGATATCAGATATCTCTCTGTCTTGCCTTTCCCGCTGGGATCAAGTGCTTTCGCGCTCAGCCTACGCCACGTCCCCTTACCTTGTACATGGCCCCCATTACTTTACTGGATTCCTTTAGGATATTCGATGATCAGTATTTGAGTTATCAAATCCAACCCAGTGGGTAGCTTTCTTCACTTCTCTCCCTGAGTCCCAGAATAGCATTCATTCGGGCTCTGTAAACGTTATGCCTTTCAACTAATTTCCAACCCAATGTGCATTTTTTGGAACTTAGCTTGAAATCCATGCTGCGTGCAAAATTTCTCATTTCTAATTCCTGCATTTCTGTTTTGGGGAAATCAATGCATGCACTGATGAATAAATGACACATTTCAATTGTTTCGATAGAAGGAAGGGATTGCAATCGGCAAGATAGGAAAGTAGTTGTCACAAATGCTGTCGTAAAACTAATTTGATGAATCATGGTAATAAATCCTACATAATAATAAAAACAGAAATGATATTGGCTAAGAATAATGAAAACCAATGCTACTAAACACCAGAAACGAACATGGAATTTTTGTTTATCTTAAACCAGTCCTAGCTAATCCCTAAGCGCTTGTGCTTCGTATTATTTGACTGCCCGAACATCAATGCTTTCTCAAAAAGCGATGGCAAACACCTTGTGCGACGGTAATTTTTGATAATTTTGCAGTTGTCCAATCAATCAACAGCAATATTTGGCAAGCCAACTGAATTAATGACCAAATGATGGATTGACATAATGAAGCAACCGATTAAAATCAAAATTGATTGACGCTTAGACAGGAGTCTAAATACTTTTACATTATCACATGAAAAGTTATAGCGAAACAGCCTCAATCTGGAATAGAATCAGTAAACAAAAGGCTCAAATAGGCACAACGAAGACACTAAGTAGGTACATGAGAACGTTTAATGAGCAGAAGACTAGAATATTCTTTAGGCAGGGAGAGCGGCGGCATCTTTGACGAGGCCAAGGAGAAGGACGCGGTGAGCTTCCGAGGTGGCCCAGGCCACCAGCTCCTCCAACCCCACCGACCCCACCAACGCCTTCAACCACCTCACCATGCTTTCATCCCTTATTCTATTGCGCCGGCTTACTTCCACTCTTCGCTGCAGCTCGAACTTCTGCGCCTCGCTCATGTTTCTGCAATGCCTTTCACCTTTTTCAATGCCCCAAGCAAGCAAAGCTGCTTTAGGTAGCCTCAATTTACATCCTCAAAAAAGCCAGCCTGATGCAAAAGGAACCTGAGGACGGTGAATATGTCTTGGTAGTTCGTGGCCTGGGCATAGCCGAGGACGGAGCCAGCGACACCGCCAATGAGGGCACCACCCGGCCCACCCACCAACCCACCCACCACCGCGCCTCCCATCGAAGCTCCTGCCTGCAAGCTCTACATTCTATCCCCACAAACAGACACTGCCATCGCCTCCAGCTGTCTTGGATTAGTGCTGATTTCAAGAGCCTAAATAGCCAACCTGCTTGGCCACGCCACTGGCGGTCCTTTGTAACTCTGGAGCTGTCTGCAAGATCTCCACGATCTTTGCCACGTAGACTGCAGATGACACTGCCATGCTCACTTCTCCTGATGCTCTTCAAAAAGGGCTTGCAGTAGAGAAGTGGCTAATAATTCCTTGTTTTGAGGAAAACTGAGTCGCCAAACTTTGGCTATTCTTTAGTGCTCCCATGGACTGAACAAATATTTATTAGCATGCCCAAATTGTATTAAAGCTAGCACAGAGTAAAAGCTGGTCAACTCGCAATAGCAGCAATAACTTTAGCGATTTTTTTGCGGTTGGCAGTTTCTTTTCGCGCCCAAGCTTTCAGGGCAGCAATCTCTTTCGATCCCACAAGATCCTTGAAATCATTCTTTTCATCTTTTGACCATTGCCGAAAAGTAAGCTAACCTGAATCAGTCGTGCAATTTTTCTCTTGTCTTCGAAAGTTAACTGCCTTCAAAAAATCAACATATTCAACTACAATTCATTTGATTAAACTTGAAGTAAATTTTATGTCACTATTCCGCATTGAACGAAAATGCTACATTCGGTTTATGCTACACTCTGGCTGATGCAATCGCAAATCTAAGTACTATTTGGATAGAATGATGCATAGGTGTACGCAATTTTTCTTGCGCGCGCAATGCGCATCGCGCATCTCCAACGGACAGTGGTGAGCAAAACTTTGCCACCAATATAGCAAGATAGAACGTGCTTTAGCAGCTACTATCTTTAAAAAAAGAGACAGCATAACCCACGATACTTAACTTTTATTAAAACCTAAAACTGAAAATATTGACCAATGAGCAAATTCTGAAACAATCCCACCGCCCTTATTGCTGCCAACATAGAAAAGGCGCACCGAATGAGTGGAGAAATGTCGAGGTGGACGGTGCAGTAGTATGCAGTGATTAGGCTGGGGGTAGCCACAGCCAAGACTGCGCCCGTTCGACCGCCCAGCTTCCTGCCCACATAGCCAGCAGCCTGGGCCACAGCCACCGTTAACTTCTGTCAGGCCCACCAGAACTGAGGAGCACCAGACTGGTCAGAACTCCAAAGGCCAGACTCCAGAAGCACTCCCGGTCAGCCTCCGCCTCATAGAGTTCCAGGGCGATGGAGAAATACTCACGCTCCGCTACCGCCTCTTCTTCCTCACCATTCTCACTGAGCATTTGTTGCTCTTTCTAGAATCCACGTCCACTTTTCTATTCTGTCCACTTGTTTTCTCATAAAAAAACGGCGCTTAATGAGGAGAAGATTTGGGAGCTAGACCGGAAGCAAAAGGAGAAATAAAGATTTTATTCGACAACGCACCAAAGTGGCATAGAATGTGACTAGACAAAAGGCGCCGGTCTTTTTTGCAAATCGTCCAGAGCTTGGCTTTTGATGAGATCCTGGCGTTGCCATTCGCTCAGAGAATCCCAGTCCTCTCGCTCCCTGCTCAGCTTCTTCTCTGCTTCCTGTTATAAACATTGTTTGAACAATCTTATGTTTCAGCATTATGCTGGGCTAAGACGCCTGGGCTAGAAGAGCTAATTGTTCCTTTGCCATGTCACCAGAATGAAAATCGATAGCCTGCTAACCTTGCGATAGAAGAGTTCGGCTTCTCCCTCTGCCTCTTTCAGCAATCGCTCCTTCTCATCGATGTAGCTACAAAAACAGTTTCAATACAAAAACTCTCCAGAGGGCAAATAAATGCCAAAAAACTCTTAGTTCAATTCAATCCTCTTGACTATCTCGAGCCCGACTAGAAGCGACTTCTGACAAGGATGAAAAGAAAACCGGAAAGCTTCATTGGGCCCACCACGACGATGAATGCGACTGAGCAGACGCTCCTCCACACGCTCCACAGCTCGGCGAGTCATCACCAGAGTGTCATGCTGAGGAGGGAAGCCATCTGCTACTCGCTCAGGAGGGAGGTCCTGAGGGATTAGAGGAGACCTTGAGGATCAAGATGAATCCTTCAGCGCCGTAGAGGGGCATGGGCGTAAAGCCTTCCACGCGGGCGCACTGTAGGGCCAGCTGACGCGGCGCCACATCCACTGTGTCCACGAACAGGACCGAGTAGCCCCAGTTCCGCTCATCCGAAATCTTCAAGAGCCCTTATGTATTATTATTTTTTTATTTTCTAATCGACCGTGCCTTACGGAGAAACACCAGCATTGCCAGCATTTAGCTTTAACTTTTGGACATTTTCCGAAAATGTGGAAACTAATTCAGCATACCTTTCTGGAGGAGAGATGGATTCGAGAGATTAATCGAGTTAGTGAAAATGGTTCGGAGACGCTTTGCCGGATGTGAGTATCCTTTTTTCGGCGCCGGGAGCCGATTTGCGGGGGCTTTGCAGGACGAAGGTTGTCGGAGCTATTGACGATGACAAGGTCGTCCTGGACATGCTTCACCGTCAGAGCAGATGCAGAGCCCGATGCTGCGGCAGAGCTGCGGCAGCATGTAGAAGTCCGTCTGACCTGCCAGATGGGGGTGTCCTTTTTGTCGGCGCCGGGAGCGATTTGCGGGGGCTTTGCAGGACGAAGGTTGTCGAAGCTGTCGACGATGACGAGGTCGTCCTGGACATGCTTCACCGTCAGCGCGATGCAGAGCCCGATGTTGCGGCAGAGCTGCGGCAGCATGTAGAAGTCCGTCTGACCTGCCAGATGGGGGTGTTTTTTGTTGGCGCCGGGAGCGATTTGCGGGGGCTTTGCAGGACGAAGGTTGTCGAAGCTGTCGACGATGACGAGGTCGTCCTGGACATGCTTCACCGTCAGCGCGATGCAGAGCCCGATGCTGCGGCAGAGCTGCGGCAGCATGTAGAAGTCCGTCTGACCTGCCAGATGGGGGTGTCCTTTTTGTCGGCGCCGGGAGCGATTTGCGGGGGCTTTGCAGGACGAAGGTTGTCGAAGCTGTCGACGATGACGAGGTCGTCCTGGACATGCTTCACCGTCAGCGCGATGCAGAGCCCGATGCTGCGGCAGAGCTGCGGCAGCATGTAGAAGTCCGTCTGACCTGCCAGATGGGGGTGTCCTTTTTGTCGGCGCCGGGAGCGATTTGCGGGGGCTTTGCAGGACGAAGGTTGTCGAAGCTGTCGACGATGACGAGGTCGTCCTGGACATGCTTCACCGTCAGCGCGATGCAGAGCCCGATGCTGCGGCAGAGCTGCGGCAGCATGTAGAAGTCCGTCTGACCTGCCAGATGGGGGTGTCCTTTTTGTCGGCGCCGGGAGCGGGATTTCCGAGGGGATTTGCAGAACGAAGGTTGTCGAAGCTGTCGAGCGGTGATGAGGTTGTCCTGGACATGCTTCACCGTCAGCGCGATGCAGAGCCCAATGCTTGCGGCAGGACTCCGGCAGCATGTGAAGTCCGTCTGACCTGCCAGATGGGGGTTACCTTTTTGTCGGCGCCGGGAGCGATTTGCGGGGGCTTTGCAGGACGAAGGTTGTCGAAGCTGTCGACGATGACCAGTTCGTCCTGGACATGCTTCGCCGTCAACCACGATGCAGAGCCCGATGTTGCGGCGGAGCTGCGGCAGCATGTAGAAGTCCGTCTAACCTGCCGGATGGGGATCTTTTTTGTCGGCGCCGGGAGCCATTTGCGGGGGATTTGCAGGACGAAGGTTCTCGAAGCTGTCGACGATGACGAGGTCGTCCTGGACATGCTTCACCGTCAGCGCGATGAAGAGCCCGATGCTGCGGCAGAGCTGCGGCAGCATGTAGAAGTCCGCGTACTGGTCTGCCAGATGGGGGTGTCCTTTATCGGCGCCGGGAGCGATTTGCGGGGGCTTTGCAGGACGAAGGTTGTCGAAGCTGTCGACAATGACGAGGTCGTCCTGGACATGCTTCACCATCGCGCGATGCAGAGCGTAAATGCGGTCGGCAGGATGTCAAAGTCCGTCTGACCTGCCAGATGGGGGTGTCCTTTGTCAGCACAGGAGGCGATTGCGAGCTTGCAGGACGAAGGTTGTCGAAGCTGTCGACGATGACGAGGTCCGCTTGCTGGACGCACTGCTTGGCCGTCAGCGCGATGCAGAGCCCGATGTTGCGGCAGAGCTGCGGCAGCATGTCGAAGTTGGTCTGCGCTGCCAGATGGGGGTGTTTGTCGGCGCCGGGAGCGATTTGCGGGGGCTTTGCAGGACGAAGGTTGTCGAAGCTGTCGACGATGACGAGGTCGTCCTGGACATGCTTCACCGTCAGCGCGATGCAAGAGCACGATGCTGCGCAGAGTTGCGGCAGCGTGTTGAAACCGTATCAACCTGCAATGATGCCTTTTTTGTTGACGCCGGAGCCATTCAGGAGCTTTGCCAGACGAAGGTTGTCGAAGCTGTCGGCATGGCGAGGTCATCCTGATGCTCGCCGTCAGCGCGAGATGCAGAGCCCGATGCGGCAGAGCTGCGGCAGCATGTAGAAGTCCGTGACCTCCGATGGGGGTGTCCTTTTTGTCGGCGCCGGGAGCGATTTGCGGGGGCTTTGCAGGACGAAGGTGAAGCTGTCGACGATGACGAGGTCATCCTGGACATGCTTCACAGTCAGCGCGATGCAGAGCCCAATGTCACAGAGCTGCGGCAGCATGTAAAAGTCCGTCTGACCTGCCAGATGGGGGTGTTTTTTGTCGGCGCCGGGAGCGATTTGCGGCTTTTTGCAGGACGAAGGTTGTCGAAGCTGTCGACGATGACGAGGTCGTCCTGGACATGCTTGGCGTCAGCACAGATGCAGGACCGATGCTGACGGTACGGAGGCGGCGTGTTAAAGTCCGTCTGTGTACGAGTCACCGCCGTAATTCCTGTCGTTTCAGTGAATTCTGCGCAAGTTGGGAGCGATCGCTTGCTTTCTCCCTTGGCGGGGTAGTGAGACAGTCGGATGGGTTGCTGAGAGAAATTTGGTCCTACCCAGTGCTCAGATGCTTCATGTTTTGGCTAATCTGTGCCTAGACAGTCTCCGTATTTGATTATATTTACTAGGACCTACAAGTGTTTCAGTTACATGGACACACCCAAAAACTCATGGAAGCAATACATTTATGTTGTATGTACATCTACTTCGTTCAGTTACGTATTGCTCTG
>JASANA010005566.1:0-16139 GCA_030248095.1 Ptycholaimellus sp. GST1_10 | reverse complement strand
CCTGGCAGCGCTGGTGAGCCGTGAGAGGTTGTAGGTGAACTTGCGGGGGCCGTAGGGGGCGCGGAGGGTGGCCTGGGCGCTGGTGAGCTTGGAGAAGGCGGTGGTGTTGCGGTCGGTGGCCTGGAAGTGGCTGATGGAGTTCCTGTGGACGTACTAGCTGGCCATGGAGCTGAAGAAGGGCTAGGAGAAGGTGGAGAAACTGCAGAGGTTGGCCTGGTCGCTGGTGAACTTCTGGCGGGCGTACGAGCTGTCCCTGGAGCCGGAGGAGGGCTGGAAGAAGGTGTCGGGGACGCGGAGGGCGGCCCCGGCGGCACTGACAGGCCTTGAGAGGGTGACGAAATCCTTGAAAGCGCGGAGGGCGGCCCTGGCGGTGCTGACAGGCCTTGAGAGGGTGGTGAAATCCTTGAAAGCGCGGAGGGCGGCCCTGTCGGCGCTGGGAAGCTTTTAGAGGGCGGTGGAGACGTGGAGAGTGGCCTGGGCGCTGGTGATGTCCTTGAAGGCGCGTAGGGCGGCCCCGGCGCTGCTGGTGAGACTGGGGGAGGTGTAGGAGACGATGAGGTGGGCTCTGGGCCTCTTCTTCCCGCCCCCTTCCTTTTCTGATAGGAGGGGCCCTTTCTTCTTCTGGTGAGGTGGGCTCAAAGCCTCTTTTTTGTCCTTTTTGGATCTTTTCTGGGCTTTTTCTGCCTCTTCTTCCCGCCCCCTTCCTCTGATAGGAGGGGGCCCTTTCTTCCCTTTTCCCCCCCCCCTTTTCCTCCCCCCTTTGAGAGGCATAAGGGGCTGAGAGAGGGTAGGGTAGGAGAGTTGAAGCTGAGGCTGTCCTTGGAGACGCCGATGATGCTCTGGCCGCTGCTGATAAACTTGTGGGTCTTGAGGCCCGGGCAGGCGCTGGAGACGGGTGTGATGGTGTTCCTGAAGCAGGTGAGGGCTTTGCCGGCGACCTCGGATCTCTCGCGGCCCAGGCAGGCGCTGAAGACGGGCTTGGTGGCGTTCTTAGAGCAGGGTGACAGAGTTGCCGGTTTCCTTGAGTGTCTCGCGGCCCAGGCAGGCGCTGAAGAAGGGCTTGACGGCATTCTTGGTGCAGATGACGAAATTGCCGGTGTCCTTGAGTGTCTTGTGGCCCAGGCAGGCGCTGGAGACGGGCTTGGTGGCATTCTTGGCGCAGATGACGAAGTTGCCGGCGTCCTTGAGTGTCTCGTGGCCCAGGCAGGCACTGGAGACGGGCTTGACGGCGTTCTTGGCGCAGATGACGAAGTTGCCGGCGTCCTTGAGTGTCTCGTGGCCCAGGCAGGCGCTGGAGATGGGCTTGACGGCGTTCTTGGAGCAGGTGACAAAGTTGGCGGCCTCCTCGGCGATGTACTTGTGCCAGGTGGAGCGGTAGATGGGCTTGGAGGCTCTCTCGGTGACGTACTTGCCGCAGATGCCGCGGTAGGTGAATTTGTCCCCCTCCTCGATGTAGTCGTAGTCCCTGTACATGTACTCATCCTCCTCATCCTCCCCGTAGTCGGCGCGGCCCCGGCAGGTGCGCGGGAAGGCGGACTGGGAGGCCATGGAGAAGGTGAACTAGTTTCTGATTACCTAAGCCCTAAGGAGGGCTGTTGGTTGGGGCGAGGGTGAGTGGGTGAGAGGTAGGTCTGGAAGGGGGGCGCACAGTTGTGCTTGAAGAGTGTGGGGCCTAGAAGTGGGTGTAGCCGTTCAGTGTTAAAGCTTCCTACAGTTGTTCTGCATAAAAGAACCTGGTTGCAGTTCCATGTTAAATATTCCTGCAGTGTTGAAGATTTCTGTAGCTGTTCTGCATGCAAATTATGACTGAAGGGAAGCATTGAGCTTCCTATCGCCACTTTTTGACCGCGGAGCGGCCCAAAGGGTCTATAGAGGTCTATAGAGGTTACTAATCTTTTGTCCTGGTATATATATATATATATATATTTATATTTCTGGAAACGCTGGGAACGGGCGAATTCTCAACGGATTGGAACAAACTTTTTTTTTCCTGATAGGTAATGCAATTTTAGGAAGATCTGGAGGGGTGGAACCGGTTTCCGAGCATTTGAAACATTACTTTTTTGGGTAAAAAGGCTTGAAAATTGCAATATACAGTTTTTGCGCTGTAGCTCCTGTAATCTTGAGAATTGCACAAAAGACTTGAGTTTTTTTGTTCACAGGTCGTATAAAGCAATTCCAAATCTGTGCTTACTTTTGAAAATGGTTGAGAAACCACAGACTTACTTTCTTGAGTGACAAACTTTCATGCACGGCAATGTCATCAATAATCAGTAACAGCTGAACGGCTAAGAATTGCACAGAGGACTTAAGTTTTTTTTTTCACAAGTCATATATAGCGATTCCAAATATGTGCTTACTTTCGAAAATGGTTGAGAAACCACAGACTTCCTTTCTTGAGTGACAAACTTTCATGCACGGCAATGTCATAAATTGTTTGGTGAAGCTGGACTCGGAGCCTTGGTTTTATTCGCAAGTGGGAAAGAGTGGCCGAAGGCCCAAGAAACGGAGAGGTTTGCGCCCTAATGAAAACATCGCAGAACGAGTGTATATCAGGGCCAACGCGGCAGTTTGAAAGTAAGATTCCTCACACATAAATAATCAGTAACATCTGAACGGCTAAGAATTGAAAAGAGGACTTGAGTTTTTTTGTTCACAAGTGAAATATAGCGATTCCAAATATGTGCTTACTTTCGAAAATGGTTGAGAAACCACAGACTTGCTCTTAGCAGTGACAAAATTCCATGCATTCATAGTGTAAGATGGAAGGTGGTGCGTTCCGCGGTCACCTATTGCGCTTTGCGCCATATACTTGTTTTACAAAAACATGGCTGCAGTTCAGTGTTAAAGCTTCCTGCAGCAGTTCTGCATGAAAGAACCTGGTTGCAGTTCCACCTTTAAGATTCCTGCAGTGTTAAAGATTTCTGTAGCCGTTCTGCATGCAAACACATGACTAAAGGGAAGGATTGAAGTTTCCTGTAGCTACGTTTTATGCAAAAACATGACTGCAGTTCAATGTTTAAGCTTCCTGCAGTAGTTCTGCATGAAAGAACCTGGTTGCAGTTCCACCTTGAAGATTTTTGCAGTGTTAAAGATTTATGTAGTTGTTCTGCATGCAATCACATGACTAAAGGGAAGGATTGAAGCTTCCTGTAGCCACTTTTCATGCAAAACATTGGCTCCAGTTCAGTGTTAAACTTTTTCTGCAGTATTTCTGCATAAAAAAACCTGGTTGCAGTTCCAAGTTGAAGATTCCTGTAGAGTTAAAAATTATGTAGCCATTCTGCATGTAAAAACATGACAACAAAGAAAAAACAAAGCTTCCTGTAGCCACTTTTAATGCAAAAACATTGGCTCCAGTTCAGTGATAAAGCTTCCTACAGTTGTTCTGCATAAAAGAACCTGGTTGCAGTTCCATGTTAAATATTCCTGCAGTAATGAAATTTTCTGTAGCCAATCTGCATGCAAAAAAATGACTAAAGGGAAGGATTGACGATTCCTGTAGCTACTTTTTATGCAAAAACATGGCTGCAGTTCAGTGTTAAAGCTTCCTGCAGTAGTTCTGCATGAAAGAACCTGGTTGCAGTTCCACCTTGAATATTCTTGCAGTGATAAAGATTTATGTAGTTGTTCCGATGCAAAAACGTGACTACAGGGAAGCATTGAAGCTTCCTTTAGCCATTTTTAATGCAAAAACATTGGCTCGAGTTCAGTGTTAAATCTTATTGCGGTAGTTCTGCATGAAAAAACCTGGTTGCAGTTCTATGTTAAAGATCCCTGTAGTGTTGCAAATTGATGTAGCCATTCTACATGCAAAGCATGACTACAAAGAAGAATTAAAGCTTCCTGTAGCCAGTTTTCATGCAAAATCATGGCTGCAGATCAGTGTTAAAGCTTCCTACAGTTGTTCTGCATAAAAGAACCTGGTTGCAGTTCCACGTTAAATATTCCTACAGTATTAAAAATTTCTCTAGCTGTTCTGCATGCTAAACATGACTGAAGGGAAGTACTGAGCTTCCTATGGCCACTTTTTGCAAAAGCATGGCTGCTGTTCAGTGTTAAAGCTTCCTGCAGTAGTTCTGCAAAAAACCTGGTTGCAGTTCTACGTTGAAGATTCCTGCAGTGTTAAAGATTTCTTTAGCTCTTTACTTGCAAACACATGACAAAGAGAAGGATTGATGTTTCCTGTAGCTACTTTTTATTCAAAAACATGGCTGCAGTTCAGTGTTAAAGCTTCCTGCAGTAGTTCTGCATGAAATAACATTGTTGCAGTTCCACATTGAAGATTCTTGCAGTGTTAAAGATTTATGTAGTTGTTCTGCATGCAAACACATGACTAAAGGGAAGGAATGAAGCTTCCTGTAGCCACTTTTCATGCAAAACATTGGCTCCAGTTCAGTGTTAAACTTTTTCTGCAGTATTTCTGCATAAAAGAACCTGGTTGCAGTTCCAAGTTGAAGATTCTTGTAGAGTTAAAAAATTATGTAGCCATTCTGCATGTAAAAACTTGACAACAAAGAAAAAACTAAGCTTCCTGTAGCCACTTTTAATGCAAAAACATTGGCTCCAGTTCAGTAATAAAGCTTCCTACAGTTGTTCTGCATAAAAGAACCTGGTCGGGTATGATGGGATCGGGAGGGAACAATAAGAGGGCTAACTGTGAGGCGGAGAGCTGAGGCCGGAGATTTGAGTGATGGGTGGTGACTGTCGCAGGTAGTTCAGTGGTGACAGTCACCACCCACCCATCGCTCTTTGTCATCCTTGGCTCCTTTTATACCCTCTATTGGCCGTGTTAGCTCAGCTCTCGTTCCGCCCACCCAATGCTGCCTTCATCTTGCCGCAACTCCTCAGTTCTATTTGTCCAGGCCTAGAGTCAGGTCTTATTTGCTCATTCACCGTACTTCCTCTCTTTCACCTTAGTCCTTCCTACAACACTAACCTCGCATTTGGCTTGGTCCATTGATCATGGCGTCTCTGTGGCCTGAGTGGAAAGAGAAGATGGAGGGAAACCTGGTGGTGACTCCTGGAGTTGCTACGCTGCAGAGCTCGTGGGCAGGGGTGTTGGTGGTGGACGAGCAGGGCCCCACTCTGGACTTGAACCAGCTGGAAGCCAAAGCGGGCTACCCGGTGGTCCTCTGCCGCCTGACAGGCGGCTGCCTGGCTCAGTTGCCCTACCTTCTACAGTCCCTCTTCAGCCAGGTGTCCTATTTTTAATTTTATCATTGCTCATCCTTTCTCTTTTCAGCGTGGTCAATTGGAATTCTTTCATGTGGGCATTTTCCTGGGTGGGAACAACATTTACCTGGCCCCTGGGAGCCTAATACGAGGCCCACCAGGCCAGGTATCTTAACGGCGCCGTTTATGTTTCAACCAGTATGCTTCACGAGGAGTGGTTGGGCATGTTTTAATTTTTCACCAATACTTTAACTTTTTCTATTCCCAGCTTCATCATTTGACTGAGTTTGAGGGCAAGTTGGACGTGGTGGAAAGGCCTTGTTTCACCTTTCTCCTGCCTTGACCCAGACTGCAAATTCAGCAGGGTTGCAGTGAGGAGCGTGTGTGGGTAAGATGGCCCGTTTTGCCTTTCAGCTACTAATGAGCTTCATTTAGCGGCGGTGGGCGGAGCAGCCCGTTGAGCAACATTGTCCTCATGTTGCCCTTCATCTACCGTTGCTACTCCAGCTATCCCACTGTTTGCTTTTCATTTTCATTCTGTTGAAGCTAATTCAAAAAATTTGGTTTTGGTAATTGATTTTGAAATTTTGAAATTTTTAATTTATAATTGTAATTGTTTGATGAAAGTTGAAATTTAAAACTTTCTTTGTCTGTCGGAAGAGAATCCAAGTGGTTGCAGCTGCCCTGGGTGGTGGCCTGGCAGGTGTCCCAGTGGTACCTGGAGGCGTTGGTGCCGGAGAACTGCGAGGAGTTTGGCATCTACCTCTATCCGCCCTTCAATCGTCTGCCCTGCCTCACTTGGGATGGGGTTCTTCCTTCTTTTTCCCCTTCCTCGATTTTTGCTTAAGGGGAGTAAGGTTGAGGCGATGCTGATGACGGTGGAGGCGTTGGAGTGGATGGCGGGCTTGCTGACCCTGCGCCCCTGGGCCCGCTCCCAGCTGCCCATGCCTTGGCTCTACATGGCCATCTCCGATGTTCTTTCCTCCCTCTCCTATCCTCTTCTTTTGGGGAGGTTTTAGAAAATCTTGTAGCCTCTGGACCAACGGAAGATGCTGGAGGTTGGCTGGAGCAAGACAGAGGAGCAATGGGCAGAGCGCCTGGCAGAGCAGGTCCCCGGCTGGGAGGCCGGCTTCCTGCAGGGCCTGGTCATCGGCTGGCCCGTCGCCCGCTCCTGGCCCATCATCAACCCTCGCAATCTTGGTGGCTTCTGTCTTCTGTCTTCTTCTCCATAGTTCATGCTGGATTTTGGTAGACTTGGCGCGGCAGCATCGTCAAAGGCGTGCCGGTGTCAACAAGGTCAACAACCCCTTCTTCCGCCCTGTCCTTCTCCAAGTCACCATTCCTCCTCCTCCAGGTTTCCTCAGATCTTCTTGGTCTTGGCCCGGAGAAAGTTGATTGTCAGATCCTGTGGAGCAAATGTGGGAGCTGCGGGGCTGTTTGGTGATGAGCTTCCTGAAGGGGGAGAGGGATCCGATCCCAATGGCCCCAGCGCCCACTGGCTACTGGGCGTTCTGGAACAACCCCAAGGCCAAGCGCGTCTGCAGCTTGCTCTACTGGTTCTCCGGCATGGGGAATGCCAACCACTGCAGCCGAGCCCTCCATGTGGGGCATGATGTGACGCTGGAGACGCGGCTGTCCCGGGAGCAAGCTGAGCTGTGTCGGAAGGCTGTGATGGAGCTGGAGAGCAGGCAGATGGCAAAGGCTCCTCAACAGATGCGGGCGGCAGTGGAGCAGGCCTTGTCCCCCACTCTGCGCCAGGGGCACTTCCTTCTGCCGCAGGCGGAGCACGGGAAGCCCATCGGGGCTGTGGAGGACCTGGAGCTTCAATGGGAGAGACCAAGGCTCGCAGCCCCTCGTCTGGGGGACGCTGGGCAGGGCTCCAAGTCAGTGGCGGCGGCGGTGTGGGCAACTGCGGATGGAGCTGGTGGCGGCTGGCGTGGAGTCCACGCAGTGAGGAGTGAGGAGTCTTCCAGCGCCAGGGAGACGGAGGAGGGAGAGCCGGGGAAGACGGCCAAGACGGAGGAGACGGGGGAGTCAGAGGGCAGTGAGTGCAAGGTGCTCTCCTGCAGCGGCCCCAGCTTCCAGACCAGCCCGTCCAGCGTCCGCCCTTCCGGGGGCTCCCAGGCGGCCTCTTCCTCTACTGGCCACCTCTCTCCTCACCTCCTGGCACCCGGCTGCGCTGCTCCCACCTACCAGGTCAATGCGATCGGTAGGCTTTTTCTACTTTTCACACGCCTTTCTTCAGCATGCAAGTTTTTCTGTCAGGTGTCCGTCAGCCTCTGCCTCTGCACAGCCACATCCCCTACCAGATCATCCCTCGGCATCCGCCCTGGTTCCAGGCAGTGCAGAACCGGCCTTCGGCTCCACTGCCAAGCTTCCTGTTGATGTTCCAAAATCTTCCCAGAAGACCATGACGACTACTACACTTGCCACTATCCTCAGTGACCTTGCTTTTTCTGTTCCTTTTTTTAACTGGTGATTCTGGTTTCTGGTTTCTGGTTATTGTCGCTCTGGTCCCACATTCCACCATTCACCTCAGAAATTCTTCGCACTAGGCCCGTTCCACAAACAGGCAAACCGAATCATGCACATGAGCTGGTGGTGCATTCTGTGTGGCCTACTTAGCCATCTTACTCTGTCTTGGAAGCCTACAGACTTGCCTTTGGAAGTTTCATTTGCACTGGGCAAGTGGCTGGTGAGTGGTCAGCTAGGCTAGTACACATTCAGATGAAATTTCCGCAGAGGCAAGTGGGCGGATGTGCTAGCTGTGAGGCCACTCTGGAAACGCCGTCTGTTCAAATGTCTCCTGAGGTGGACTTGCCTGCAGCCTTTGGCTTTCTGGCTCCTCAGGTCTTTTATCTGTCCTTGCTGGCGGCCTTAGCTATTGAGGCCAGCAGGATTGAGTTAGGATTCTGAGGGAATGAAAGCGGTGTTAGGCAATGGGTGCGGTGGAGGAGCAGCCGTGGCTGTCCATGCCGGTGTTCATGGTACCTGCGCTGATGGAGGGCAACTTTTCCGTCCCCGCCTGTCCCTCTATTGCCCTTCTTTTTATCCATCCTCACTCCCAGTGCCCTAAGCTCCCCAACTGATGGCCTTTGCAATTTTCTCATGCGCATTTCTGGATTTTGAGCCTATTCTCTGCCTCTGGCATTGTGCCCGCCCTTTGTTGTCAATATTTGTGTGCTGCAAGGTGCAAGTATAGTGTTGGTGGAAAGCGAGAAAAATTTTACGTACCCTGTCCGTCGTTGAGGAATTGCAAAAGCTCATGAAGCCTCTGGGTCGTGACCTTCTATCAGTTACAGCTGTAGCAAGGAAGAGAGTTAAGAAAAAAGAGGTGAGGTGGACGATGGACTCTCATCTAGCCTGGGTCGTCAGCAGTTGCCTGCAGCGCCTTTGGGAGATGCTGGGTGCGGTGGACGACGAGTTTGGCTCCATCTTTGGGCAGATCCGGCGGATGGAGCGGAGCGTGCAGCATCTTCAAGAGCTCTTAGCAGAACAGGTTCATCTTTCCTCATCCTCCCTCCTCTCTTTCAGGCTGCCATGGTGGGTGTGATTGGCAGCATGAGCGGGCGGAAGAACAAGACAAGCAGGAGGAGGAGGAGGAGGGTGGTGGGGCGGGCGCTGGTGGAAAGCGCACTCCTTTGTCTCCGGCTCTGGCCGCGCCGCTCCTGCCACCCTGGAAGCCGCTCTTGTCCAACAGTTGGCCCCTTACCTCTTCTTCTTTCTCGCTTCTAGGTGTGCTGGTGATTGTCAGTCACAGATGACGTGAAGAAGGAGATGGATGGGGAGTCCAAACCGGAGAAGGAGGAGGAGGAGTACCCCTGGCCAGTGGAGGGGGCAATGCCGGAGGAACGCGCAGCCGTGCTCGTGCCCGCCATGGCCAGCTTCCCCCGCATCTCCCCCCGCGGCCTGAACCCGCCGCCCTTCCCTTCCGGACATCATCATCATCTTCGACCGGAAGCGCAACGTTCCCTTCTCCTAGTTCCTCCCCTTCACCATCCCCTTCCTGTCCCCTGCCTACCCTTTCAGCCCCCACCCCTTTTACCTCTCTTGCTTCAAGTTCCTTTTTTCACTCAGTGCAGCTTCTTGCGCTATCTTTTTTGAAGGGCTATATCAAGATGTTTTTCTTCTTGCTTGTTCTGTGCCTTTGTTTTTGAAATTTCTCATATTTCAGCCTTATTGGCCCTCTTTCAGTGACTTTTTCTTGGTGTCTTTGTCAGTGACTTGATGACTCAGTGATTCTGTCCCCTAGCATCTAGTTAACGCACTACACGCACTAGGTGGGGCAAAAAATGTTGGTGCCTGCCCAGAGGCAGGGAGGGAACTAGGCGCAGCTACCGTATTTGCCTGACGCTAGTGTCCTAGTAGGCTGCTTGTTTAGGGGGGTCCTTTCAGGTGGTGGAAGGGGGAGGGATGAATGGGGAACGTGAGTGAAGGCGGCATTTGGCCGTTTGTTTGCTCGCCCTCTTGTCTGGTGAGGATATGGTCTCTTCTTGCTCTCCTGCGTCTACAGGTGGGAGGGGGCCTTGGAGCAGCCTTTTTAAGGGGCTTGCTCTGCTCTTCTTCTGACAGTCTCAAGGCTCTTCTCTCTTCCCCCTCTGCGTAGCTCCGCCCTAATCACAGGCGGAGCGGATTCAGAAGAGTGTCCGCCTTCCCTCTTCTGGGTTCCATCCGGGAGTGAGTTTGGTGCCTTTCTTCGCCTGGTTTGGTAAGCTGGCCGCAAATGGCTGGTTGGTTTGGGGGGGGGGGGGGGTTAAGGCTGGACAGGACATGGGAGGTAAGGCAGTGGGAGATGCCCTTCTCTTGCGCCCCCAGATGGGCGGAGTTTGAATGGTGACCAGTCGGCTGGGGCTGGGGTGGAGAGGGCCTTTTTTAGCGCCTCCCAGGCCAGCCTTCCTCCCTTCCTGTCTCCTGTGTCTCCCTTCATTCCTCTGTCAACTCCCTTCCTCTCCCTTCCGGCCCTTCCTCCCCCGCTGCTTCCTGAGGCCGCTGGAAGGACACAGTTGCCTCCTTCCATAGGCTCAGTAAATCAGACTTCCGCGGCCTATTCAATGGCCTCCCTTTTTCTTGCAGTGTGCCAGCCGGGGAGGGCGGCTCATTATGAGGCTTATTTCATAATGAATTCGGCCTCTCCTCTTGGCGCGCTGTTCAGCGGCGTTGCTGGTAAGTCATTCCCTTCTTCCTCCTCAACTCCCTTCATGCCCTTCTTTTTTGGCCTTCTTTCTCCCTTCCTCCCTTTGACGCTCCCCTTCCGCGTGAGCCTCTCTCCAGCCAAGAATCGCCCCCTTTCCTGGGTTTCCCAACACCAGGTGAGGGTGCGTTCTTCTCTGGCGGGGCTTTCCTCTACCAGGGCCTGGTAAGTGAGGGTGAGGAAGGGTTGGGGCATGCAGCGGGATTCTTTCGGCGGCTGCTTGCGCCTTGTCTGTGGATTGCAGCTTTTTCGTCCGCTTCCTGGCTTCTCTCCCTCAGCAGCCAGTGCTTTTGGACCTCTTCTTCCCATGGCCCAAAACACAGCGGTTGCTGAGGGGGTTTACGCCTCAGCTTCTTCTTTGAAACGGTGGTAGTCGGTGGTGGCGGTGTGGTGGCTCACTTTTGGCTGAATGATGGACGCGTAGCTTGGTGCGGGGTGCAAATGGGTGTGTGGTGAATGAGGAGCGGGGGGTGTGGGGCAGGGGATGAGATCTGCCTCCCTCCCCCATCTGTGCTGCGGCTTCACTCCTGGTCAGCCTTTTCTTCACTTTCTCCTTCCCACGCCTTGTAATTTGAAATGAGTATATCAATACTTGTGGAGGGTTGCCAATATAATAGTGAGCGTGGAAAGCTGCTAGACTTTTGATGGTTTTGTGGAGAACTATTCATTTGATTTATCTGGGCTAACAATGGATATCGCAGTATGACAATAGGTGTAAAACAGGTTATATAGCAGTGACACAGGCTATATCTTATAACCGGTTAATATTCCAACTAAGTATCTTATTGTGAAGTTAAAGAAAAAGGTGAAAAACGTATCTTATGATGGCTCCCACCGCGTCTTTTTCTTGATCTGGAAGGGCAGTTAGTGCAGGTCCAACATCATCATCAACATCAAGTGGCGCAGGGTTTAAGGAGAAAAGCGTCTGGGTTACCTTCAAACCAATTTGTTGAACGCTGCTCTCTCCCTGCGCAATGATCCTTGCGTCGCCCTCGCTTGGCCTCACTTTGTGTGCTCAGTTGTGCTGGGGTCCCGATTTCTATCTTGGTTCTTCTGTGTCGTTGATGCAGCTCCACCTCGTCTCGAATCCTACAATTAAAGATAACCCTCTTGAATTCCCTAACCCCCCCCCCCCTTCCCTGTAATAGAGAGTATTGCTGGGTAACTGTTGTTTATTCTTTTGATCACGTTTGTTAGTTCTTTTCTTGTAAATTTCTTTTGTAGCATGTTTTGGACTAGGTTTTTTGTGTTGTACTCAAGTTCTTCCCAATGCAAGTTTATTGTCTTTGGGGAAGTCGTAACCAAGTGGAAGAGAAGCTGGGTACATGTTTGCGGCTGCTTCCTAGTGCTTGTCTGTCAAAAGCTAGGATGTCGTCTATGTACCTCCTGGTTCCCTTTAGTCTTTTGGCTAATGTGTAGTTCTCTGGTTTTGTCAGAAAGTCAAATTCCAGTTTCGACAGAACTAGATCGGCGACTAGTGGACTGCAGCTTGTTCCCATGGCTATTCCCTTTGTTTGTCTGAATATGACATTTGCGTATTTGACATAGGCTTCGTTAACTACTGTTTTGATCATATTCTGAACGTGTTCCTCTTGTAGGCTGATATTATGTCTGTCTTCGTTGTTGTGCATATAAGAATATTTTCCCTTTGTTATGTATTTATTTTTCCTAAAGACTATGTTTATTATCTCCCCCAGTCTTGCGATAACTAGACCATGCTCCAATGCGGTGAAGAGTGTGCTGAAGTCTGCAGTGCACATGGTTTCATTTGGTCTCCCTTTTCCACTTCTTAGAACACTAATTATCTCACCGCTGTTCTTAATGCTCCAATATAAATTGATTCCCTTTCTTTCCCCTATACTTTTACAATACCTCCCCCAATGTTCTCCTATTGTCTTGAGTAGGCTCGTTAGATCTACACCCAATAATTTCAAACTGCTTTTCTTCGCCCCTGCTATGAATCTTGCTCCTATTGGTTTTTTGTGGAACTTTGGCGCCATCCATATCGCAGGGATAGTTCTGTTTTCTTCTGTTAGTTCCCCCAGTTCTAAGCTCGATAAAATTCCTTCGTGCCTTTGGATGAGTTCCTCTTCTGTTTCTGTTACCCAAGGTGTATATGTCTGATTGCCCGTTACTGTTATTTTCCCATTGAAATCAACGTTTACTCCCATTTCTTTGTTCATTCTATGTAGGTACTCTTTTTTGCAGATAATTGCTAAGTTGTTTGATGCTTTGTCAACTGGTGTGATGACCATATCCCAATGTAGTTCTCTTAGTTGGTAGTTGTACTCTTCATCGATTTCGTTTGTTGTATTCAGCTTTTTTCCTTTGGTCAATCTTTGTTTTATTGTTCCTAGGATTTCCATCATCTGCCCGTAGTAGACGGAAGCGTTCTCTTTGGAGATTTTATTGTTGCCTAGTAGCTGGTAGACAAAGTTTCCTAGTGTACATGTAGTTGCGCTGCTGGCTTCCTCGATGCCTGTCCCGTCTCTTGGCCTGTATTTTAATCCGTTTTTGAACAGTGTTCTAAGGCTAGTGTGCAGCCATTGTAGGTCTCCTGTTAGAATATGTCCGTCTTGCTTTATCTTTGATGGTCTTCTTCCGCATCCGCATCTTCCTTTTAGTATCTTCTCCATCTGTTTCAGGTCTAGTTTCTTCAGAAATTTACTGTAGTTTAGTACTGTGCTTCCTAGCTGGTCTGGTAGTTTCCAGGTGATTCTTGTTTCTTTGATTTCTTCCCTTAGTTTGTCGTTGTTCTCTGAGAATTTTTTCAAAATTCTGGTGCCCCCTACCCCGCTACTGAATCTGTTGCAGTACAATTCTGTGAGTGTTCTTTTTGGTATCTCCTTCTTTTTCTTTCTAGTCTCCATTTGTAATTTAATTCTTGCAGTTGCGTAGCTGCCGACTATTTGGTATTTGATGAAGCCCTTCTCGCTGTTGTTGTGCCGTAGTAATTGGAGCAGTCGTTTAAGTTCTGTATCTTGTAGGTTCTGTAGGACGTTGTATATCTTGTCGTTTTTGTAGCGAACTTGTAGTACGTAGTGGCCGATGTTTTCTAGGTCCCTATTTTCTGATATCAGCCCTATATTTTTTCTTCTGGCTCTGCTCCCTCTTATTCGTCTTGTTCTTTCTTCTATTCCTCTTCTCATTGTGATCTTGAACCAGGGAGGCTGTCTTCTTTCCGCTGGATCTGTTGTATCTGTGATGTTGCCCAACCCTTGAATGTTAGTATTTAACCCCCATGGCCATGCTGTATTCAATGCAAGAATCCAAATTGCTTCTTTCTGTTCTAGTTCCCTTTGAGTACATGTATCGTTCACCGTTTCTAGGATTTTTAATTTAGGTAGTATTTTGTTGTCGTGAGCATTTGCAAAATGTTTGTAAATTATGGTATCCTTTTCACCTTTTTTAATGTTACGCCTATGGTCTCCCATTCTGTCTTTAACCTTTTGCCTTGTGATTCCAACGTATTTCATTTTGCAGCCAGGTTTGGAGCATTCCAAACAATAGATGACATTCCTTGTGTCGCACCCTATCTCCCTGTCTATGATACATGCTTTTTCCTTGCTAGTATGGCTTTGTTTGATGGAAAAACTTGTATCTTCCCACATTTCGCATGTCTGGCATCTATTGCATCGTTTTGGGATTCTATTATGTCCTGTGTTGGCTCCTATATCAAAAATGTTCATCTCAGTTTTGTTGCCGTCACAGTTGTAAAGGACACCCTGTTTCAATTGCGGCATATTGCACCTCCCTGCTGTTGTATTGTTAGTGTGCCTGATAGGACTCCTTTCCCTGGGTGAGGTTTGGTAGTGGACTCCCCTATCAACAGGTATGTTGTCAATGGCGGCCCTATGTCCCATCGCTCTCGGCCGCCGGTTATGAGAACGTGTGGGGGTTCCCGTGGCCCTAGGCGAAGTGATATGACTTGATAGAGATACGGGGAAACGTGTATTTTGGTTGTTGTGCTGCATAGTTGTTGTTGTTGCGTTTAAGCATCGCCATGCTTGTCTTTGTTGTGTGTTGTATCTGAAGTAATGTGGTTTGCTTAATCTTTTTGGATGTGATTGTTCTTAGAGTACGATTTACGGTTGGATATATCTTATTTTTCTTGAAATATCTTAGGTATTAACAATTGGCTATAAGATAATGGATTTGGCCCCTCACAGGATTCAAATTGACTAGCTTTTTAAAGTAACCATGTCTAGCCAGTCTCTTCCGACAGTTCTAGACGATTATTGGCGTAGCTGAGGCTTTGGAGATGGACCACGTTGAAGGTATGGTGGTGAGATTTCGTTGAATCCGTCATTGAGGTCTGCTGTCTGTCCGAAGAGATAGTTGAGGAATGTCGCGGTAACCTTCAGTCCCTTGCGTGGTTCACGCGTCAGGACTGTTCGCAACCTGTTTGCAACCTGGCGGGGCTTTCCTCTACCAGGGCCTGGTAAGTGAGGGTGAGGAAGGGTTGGGGCATGCAGCGGGATTCTTTCGGCGGCTGCTTGCGCCTTGTCTGTGGATTGCAGCTTTTTCGTCCGCTTCCTGGCTTCTCTCCCTCAGCAGCCAGTGCTTTTGGACCTCTTCTTCCCATGGCCCAAAACACAGCGGGTCGCACTGAGGGGGTTTACGCCCTCAGCTTCTTCTTCTGGAACGGTGGTAGTCGGTGGTGGCGGTGTGGTGGCTGACTTTTTGGCTGAATGATGGACGCGGTGAAAGCTGGGGTGCGGGTGCAAATGGGTGCGTGGTGAATGAGGAGCGGGGGGTGTGGGGCAGGGGATGAGATCTGCCTCCCTCCCCCATCTGTGCTGCGGCTTCACTCCTGGTCAGCCTTTTCTTCACTTTCTCCTTCCCACGCCTTGTAATTTGAAATGAGTATATCAATACTTGTGGAGGGTTGCCAATATAATAGTGAGCGTGGAAAGCTGCTAGACTTTTGATGGTTTTGTGGAGAACTATTCATTTGATTTATCTGGGCTAACAATGGATATCGCAGTATGACAATAGGTGTAAAACAGGTTATATAGCAGTGACACAGGCTATATCTTATAACCGGTTAATATTCCAACTAAGTATCTTATTGTGAAGTTAAAGAAAAAGGTGAAAAACGTATCTTATGATGGCTCCCACCGCGTCTTTTTCTTGATCTGGAAGGGCAGTTAGTGCAGGTCCAACATCATCATCAACATCAAGTGGCGCAGGGTTTAAGGAGAAAAGCGTCTGGGTTACCTTCAAACCAATTTGTTGAACACTGCTCTCTCCCTGCGCAATGATCCTTGTGTCGCCCTCGCTTGGCCTCACTTTGTGTGCTCAGTTGTGCTGGGGTCCGGATTTCTATCTTGGTTCTTCTGTGTCGTTGATGCAGCTCCACCTCGTCTCGAATCCTACAATTAAAGATAACCCTCTTGAATTCCCTTACCCCCCCCCCCTCCCTGTAATAGAGTATTGCTGGGTAACTGTTGTTTATTCTTTTGATCCCGTTTGTTAGTTCTTTTCTTGTAAATTTCTTTTGTAGCATGTTTTGGACTAGGTTTTTTGTGTTGTACTCAAGTTCTTCCCATTCCGTACATATTCTGCAAAACCGAATAATTTGACTGTAAAATGTGTTCAATCCAAATTCCATGGGTTGGTTGCTGTATTTTTCTGGCATAGTGATTACTTTGAATTTAAAGGCTCTTCGTTTGTCATAGATAGTTCGTCTACTGCTGTTTGTGTCTAGTTGTAAGTCCAGAAATGCAAGTTTATTGTCTTTGGGGAAGTTAAGTCCTAGCTGATAACCCCC